>JAMLFT010001077.1:0-33566 GCA_026544285.1 Pachyrhizus erosus | reverse complement strand
TATATATATATATATGAATTTTTTAATGTAAATGTTTTTGTTTTTTATTATGAGTGTATTAGAAAAATATAATCAAAAATTGTATTAAAATAAATTTATTAACGTACTTATACTTAAATACAACAACGTTTATATTAACAAATTTCATATTAACACATGGGACTTCTTGCAGCAATAAATATTTAAAACTCAAGGAAATATCATAAGCATCGATTTATGTTGACATGGATGTTTATTTTCTTCATAGTTTCCTAACTAGCTTTTCAAGGTAGAAAATTATGGAAATGAATCAAATAAATAATAAATAAAAAAAACAGTGCAAAGACTTAAAAGTTGGTCTTTTGTAGAAATGTATCTCACACATACCATTTGCTTAACAGTTATTACATGGCCATTATTTCAAAGCATGGCATGGGTGGGAATGTGCGATGGGTTTTGTTCGGTTTCTACCAAAGATGAAAAAGTAATATCCAAGTCTACCCTCTTCACCCTATTCTATTTTTCTTTTCTTTCTTTCATAAATATAATTTCATTTTTTAAATAAATTTTATGTCAAATATTGTTCAAACTAAATAACACATAAAAACAACAAATTTTACAATTAAACATATTCATAAGGCAAACATGTATATTTAACTGTATAATTTAATTATTATATATCAGGATGACGACTGGATTATGTTCAAAACTTCTTTTTTGTTTTTTATTTTATCCTCGGCACTAATTGCCTATAAGAAAAAAAAATCCATTATTTCTGACCTGAATTCGGTCTAATTAGGATTTTTTTTTTTTTTTTTACTCAACAATAGGGTGTGATTGATATGTTTATATTGACCTAAATGATGATCCATTTTAAGGGTTAGAAAATTAAGCACCTCAATCACAAAAAAAAAAAAAAAAAAACTAGTATCCCAAAAACTTTTTAAGTCATTGATTTTCTTCATCCTAACAATTTTATGGATTAGAAATAATTACACCAATCACGAAAAATAATAAAAGAAAATGAAACCAAAAAATATATATATTGATCTTGCTACTAATCATGTGAAGGGTTAGAAAATTGAGCACATCAATCACATTAAAGGAGAGATAATGTAACTAGTCTAATGACTTTAAAGTATTTATGTTTTTAGTCCAATCTATTTTATGGATTAGAAAATTAGTACACCAATCACACAAAAGTTAAAAAGAAAAATGAAGCTTGTTCAAAGACCCTTAGTTATTGACCTTTCTAGATTACTCCATTTTATAGGTTAAAAAGTTGAACACACCTATTACATCGAAAGAAAAAAAGGAAACAAGACAAAAAACCACACAAATAACACAAAAAAAAAAAAAAAAAAAAAAAAAAAAAAAAAAAACGAAAAATGAAACTAATCCTGAGATTTTTAATTTTATCTTCCTAGTCTAATCAATTTTATGAGTTAGAAAACTTAGAACACCAGTCACATGAAAAATAGGGAAAATGAAACTAATATAAAAGAATGTATGTTATTGTTCTTCATGGAGATTTTTTTACAGTATACATAATCTCAAATCGTAACTACATTATTTAAATAATAAAAGGATTTAAATATTTTTTCACCCAGATAAATATTCAAATTTTATATTTATCTCTATTAATTTTTTTCTTAATTTTTAATAAAATAAAAATTTTGTTTTTAATCTCTAAATTTGTTTAAATTGTACTTTGTAAAGATGTATAAAGTGATTTATATAATGCTTTAGAAAATAAAATAAAATTTATATTTTTTTAAGGACTAAGAGCAAAAAAATATAATAGGAACTAAATGAAAAAAAATCAGATATTTATTAGAGAGAAAAAATTTAAATCAAATAAAAAAAAATTAAATGAATAATGAAAACTTGTGTATTTTTGGAGAATTAATTAAATTTTTAAATAGTTTCCTTTGAACTATGATTTCAATGAGCACTTGAGAACAAAGATTAATATAAAACTACTTTTCTACCTGAGAAATTGATTTTGCATGGTTTTTACTAATTTTGATAATGTGTTTTAAACGTGAATTTGTATTTCTCACCTTGGATTCTAGGATGAAACCTTCTTTGCTGCAACAAAGAGACAATGCAACTTATAGGTTGATTACTTATAGTTTTATAGTTTTTAATTCTTAAAGTTTTTGTTTGCTACAACGAAGAATGTAGTCTATGGGGTTGAATGTCCATTGTTCCTATAAATATCACTTGTTGTAACAAAGAGATTATACAATCTATGGATTGAATGCCCAAAGTATTTATAATTACCATGTGTTACAATGAAGAGATAATGTAGTCTATGGATTGAATATTCATAGTTCTTATAGTTTTCATTTGCTATAATGAAGAGAGGATACAATCTATGGGTTGAATGCACATAACTCTTGTAATTATCTTGTTGTGACAATGAAAATACAGTCTATGAGCTAAGTGTTGTAGCTAGCCTTATGGATATTGTTTGTCACAATGAAGAGATAATGTGATATAAGTGCATACCATTATATCACAATGATGAGATAAGGATAAGACTAGCCTCTTAATGTATGATATGCATTCTTTATGAGTAACCCAATATGAGTATGAGCCAAGTAATTTCATAGAAAAGTTTCATTCTTCATTATGATTCTATTTATATTTCATGAATTTTCAAGAGAATAAATATCATTTTTACAAAGTAGAATATTGATTATGATCATCTGTTTTTATTTGAATGTAAAAACTCATACTATGTTTATTTTCTCCTTTCTTTTCACTTTGTTTATTATGTTCTTACTAAGTCTTTGTGACTTACCTTTCTTTTTTTTTTCTCTCTCTCTCCCTCCCCCACCCTCCCTCAAATTCACAAGTTAAGTAGTAGACTTTTTAGGATTTTATGTTCTATCAAGGAATTTGTTCATCTTTAAGGTAGGAGGCCTCAATTGCTTGTATGGAGAGCATTTAGGTGATTCTAATATAATACAAGCTACAGGAATAAAAATAGAGACAGAGACAATCTCTTTATTTTGAATTGTGGATAATCCGATCAGGTGGATATACTAATTTTGTAATTATGATGTTTTAAAAAATTATGATAATTATTATGCATGACCTATATGATTCCTAGTAAAAGTATTAAAATATGTTTATTCTGAAGGCTGAAGTTAAGATGCGTGGTTCTGACACTTGATCGTTGGGTTTGGATATATATAGTTTGCATGGCTTCGCAGGTGAGCTAATATGTATGTAGATTGTCCTGTTTGCAGGGGGACTTTGGCAGATTTTTTTAGCTTCCTTTATTTTTTTTTATTTGTGTCTTGCAAGGTAGGCTAGCCAGGTTCAATGATTTGTAGCCTGTGCCAGTCACGATCCATGGATAGGTTGTGACAAAATGGAGATCAGAGAACAATTCTGTATCCATAATTCTCAAAGAGCAAATGGTGTATAAAGAAATTTTATACTATCTTCGATAAAAAAAAATGTCATATATAATAAATTTATTGATTTATGTAATAAGTCATATTTATTATGATATTTTTATTGGTTGATAGTACATTTTTTACATTAAAATTTACTTTCAAATCCATGTCCAATCTCCGAAAAGAAAATTTATTTGCTCTAACACAAATTGATCAATCTAACTAACAATTTCACTTCAATTCAAAGTTGTGGTAAAGTTGTTTGGCTACGAGGTTAAAGTTTATGGTTCATTTTGATATTCTGCTTTTATTTATAAACGTTAAACCCATTCCCATTGGTGACTGTCAACTCATTCTTTTGGAATGTGTTTTGTTACACTTGATTATTTATAGTATTGTCTCACAAAAAAATGTACAAATCCATTTTCCAACCCATTTTCTCCATCAAACAGGAATTTTTATTTTTCTTTAGGCTATCAATTGTTCCTGTCATAGAAGCCTCTCAACAAGAACATTAAATGATAAAACAATCATCTTCCTTGTAGAGGTCAAAAGAAACTTCCAATTTAAACAATGTTTAACCATAACATGCAATTTTCCAATGATTTACATTAGAGTGTGATCTAAGGCATATTTATAATTTTGCACTTTAGCTAACGATGTAATCATCTAACTGTAACATTCTTTTTACCTATGGCATCAACAACTACCTTTTTTTAGAGTTGCTTTTTACCACTGACATAACCATCCTCTCTCAGACTAAAATGGGTCTTGCAATGTCACCATTGTTATAATTTTGTGTTTGTGGTGGTAGTAGACAGTTCTTATTACAACTAGAGTAACAACAACTACGAACTTAACCCAATACAAGATTATATTGCACAATACAATTTTGTTATGTGAGATAAGTCTGCAATTGTCTTACCATTAAAGCAATAGTTTAATATAATTGCTCTATTTCATTAGAAAATTTAATTTACTCCCAAAAAAACGTATACAGATTTATGATATGAGGCCAGATGTAAATGTCAATGCTATGTTTTGGGATTTTGGAAGAGCATAAATATGAAATATGAAAATAGTGATTAAGATGGGACTCAACGGATGCTAACATACTGTAGGATCAACTAACATTATTTGGATATCTTGCATTCTTGCTGACATATACAAATTTGGGTAGGCAGTCGGAATATGGCAAGCTACTAGCAGGCATCATTATTCAAGATGGAATACAAAACCTTCACATTTTAGATGTTATTAGTGTTGGCTTAAAAGAAAATTAAAATAAAATTACCAATAGATTATACAATCACAGACTAGCAAATCAATAAGCTTCTTGAAATAGTGATTTTGCAAGTCATTGCTCCAAAATAGGATTTGTTTGATTTTACGTTCACTTTAACCACAACAAGTATATACGGTCTGTTCAAGAACCTCAGGTAAGAAATTCTCTATGCTTTCCAAAGTAGCATTGGCCCTATTAAGTCCCAAAAGCCTGTGAAGAATCCTAGTCCCAAGCTCATGTATAATGCTCCAGAAAAAAGTCAATTATTATCTTCACCATGAACTTCTGGTCCTTTATACTTTATCATTGTCTCATCTCCAAAACAATTTTTATTAAGTGGTTTACCAGAAAGATCAAGATTTCCTTCGAAGCTAGAGGCATCAAAGGTTTGCAGCTGTCTTACCCAAGGGATTCTTCTAATGAAATAGTTGTTTTATAAGTCTAACATGGCAAGACGATAAATATTGAGAATAATAGAAGGAATTTTTCCAAAGAAATGATTTCTTGATTAGTCAATAAATTCAAGTGAATTTAAATTCCCAATCTTAGAAGAATTTCTCCATTAAAATTATGTCTTGGTAAATTCAAAGAAACTAACCCAAGCAAATATCCAATCCCTTTTGGTATTTCACCTTTCAAATAATTACATGTGAGATCTTAAAAATCAATTTAGGATCTGTGAACCTCTGTTCCACACCTTTCCACATCCATGTTATAGAAAGCATATAATAACTAACAACGTAGAGACTATAAATTTCATAGTAAGTACTATTGTCCTAATGCATACAACTTGTAGTTTCACTTCTGTTCATGCTCTTTTCAGACGTTGCAGTAAAATTATTTAAGCATGCTGGAATTCCTTTAGATAACATCTTCCTCAAAATATCCAACAGTTGAATACACCTTAAATAACAGAGTTGAATAAGAAGATTTCTAGAGAAGTGATTCCTTGACATGCTCGAGATTATCAATTGGTGCATGCTTTCTCCAATCCATGATGGTCTTGGACTAGACAAAATATTTTCACCTACATCCAACATAATTAAATTGCTGCAATTCTTCAAAGTAGATGGCAATTCACCCATTAAACTATTGTTTTGTAAAACCGAGGGTTCCAATTTAGCAAGGGTGCCCAAGCTTCAATGGTAGATCAGGAATTGCACCCGCAAGATGATTGTTTGACATATTCAACATTAGCATGTTGCAATTTGTTCCAAAACCATTCTGCTATGGAATTATTAACCCCATTATCAGAAATATCTAACCATTTTGAGCCTTGCAGTTTGTTAAAGGAGTGATCAAGAGCTACAAAAGAGTTCATTACTTTCCCAAATCTATTTGGAATTGGACCTTCTAACAAGTTATTACTTATTACCAAGGTACAGGTATGAAGATTGGTGGTGAAGTTGAAAAGCCAGTAAAACATAGCAAATAATTTTAGCAAGTTATATGAGATATCAAGGTAGAGAAGTGAAGATGAAAAATTCATTCTGGAAGTATATGAAACAAGAAAACTTCTATCTAAAAAACATTAGTTTTGTATATGAAGCTCTTGTAGTTTGGAGTTGAAATGAAAATTACCTTGAAATATTGATGATGTTAGATTATTAAAAGAGAGGTCAAGGTGTTGGTTTATGTACTAGAAAATTAATATTGAGGCCCACTATTATGACAACCTATAGGATCGCACACATAGAACCAATTGAAGGAATAAAAATATATTAAGTATAATTGTAATGCTTCTTTTGGGTGGAGCATGCATCTCACAGGCTAGACTTTTAATGTAAGAGCCAGATATAGCTAGGTTAAAGTGCTAAGGAACTTTTAAATTAGGCAACGTTTAAGGTATTGAATTATATATCACTCTTATCGCATACTATACTTAGGGTGTGTGAGAAATCCTAACCATCGTAAACCCTCCTAAATGTATGGTAGTTGGTACTATTTTTGTTCGTAAAGGAGCCTATTTGTGTGGACTTCATAAAGGAATAGTCACCATTATTGGACTACATGATTTATTAAAAAATCAACATACATCATGTTACAAGAGATAAAATACTAATCACAACATATGCTTTTATGCATAAATATAGTATTTGATAAATTTTCCGTGTAGTTGTTTTAGTCTACATTATTGATAATTTTTCCTTACACTTGCATTTTGTAATGTTTTTTTAGTGCAATATGGTATACTTATGCTTTTGAATTATGTTCACACCTAATTTGATTGATTTAGGAATGAATACTTTGTTTAGTTAAAAGTTTAGTTTCTATGACCTGTGATCTATGCCTCTTTTGTTGTTTTATAGAAATTGTTTTGCACCTAACAATAAACCTTGATGTATTCAATAACAGTAAGAGCAAAGCATAAAATATGTTAAGAAAATAACAAATCATTATAGTTTTGTTCATAAGATAATCTTAACTAAGAGTAGAGAAAAATATGAGCAAGACAAAGAGAGAGAAAAATATGATCGAGTTTTCTCTTTCTCTTTTAAAATTTAAAAAGGTTTATCACAACAATATCAATACATTAAAGTATAAGATAGAATAATAAAATAAATAGTATAATGATTAAAATAAATAGTACAATATAAAAATATCTATAAAATAAAATAAAATAATTTATTTATTATCAATATCTTATATATAAAAGGTAAAGATGAGAAAAATCTTATCTTGTGTAAAAAAAAGTAAAAATTATGAAATCTAAATTTTTTTTTGTCTATTATCACATTTTAAGTTATTAGTGAAAAAATATAATTTTAACAAATACAAAAAAAATATATTACATTTTTTTAATTTAGTTTTATACTATTATGTATCATCATCAAAATATCATAATCTCATATTAAATCTTACATGTATTTTTCTCTTTATAAATAATATACTAACTTTAGTTTCTCTTTAGTTCTGATCCACAATTTTGATATTCTATTTTTTGTCTTACAATTTGGACCAAGCCATTTTAAAAAATTCACATTTTTGGTCTCATCTTTAATTTTGCATATATTTTTTTATTTTTTATTTTAATTAATTTGATTTTTAAGATTTCTTTATAATTTGATTTTTAATTTGTAGTTCTAATCTTAGTAAAAAAAAAAAAATTAATTTTATGTATTATCACATATTCATTACATGTTGATGTGTCATAAAGAGTTAAAAAAATTTAACCCAAATTTATGAATACAACACATTAAAAAATAAAAAATATATATTTTATAATCACATGTCATATTTTAATTTAGATATATAAAAAAATAAGTTATATACAAAATAGTGATTTCAATATATTTATATAAATAACATAAAAAAACTTTAATACATAATTATATTATTTTTTTTATTTTTTTGGGTCCTTTCAATCTTGGGTTGTCGTCCCTCTGGCCTTTGCCCAAGGGAGGCCTTGCCTAAGACTTTAAGCTAATCATCTTCCTAATTCAATCCATTTTATAGGTTAAAAAATTAGCACACTAATATATCGCAAGACTTTAAGTTATTGATTTTTCTAGTCTAATCCATTTCATGGTTTTGAAAATTAACTACACCAATCACATAAAAATTAAGAGTAAAAATGAAACTAGTCTATAAAAACTTTAACTTATTGATGTTCTTAGTGCAAGTATTTTATGGGTTAGAAATTTAGCACACCAATCACACGAAAAAAAAAAAAAAAAAAGAACGAAAAATGAAGCTTGTTCATAGACCTAAAGTTATTGGTCTTTCTAATTTAATTGGCAATTTATACTTACACCTCCTCATTATATTAACATACCTCCATTTTGAGGTTTTATATTTTATTTTTCCATATTTACCCTCTTTCTTGAAACTTATTTCCAGAAGCCACTTTCTAGTTTCTCAAAAAATGCTGCAGAGTAATTCGGGCTGCAGCTGTTAACATTTCCATTTCTTATTCTTCACTTTTCACCATCTGGGTATGCTCCACTTTTTGCATTCTTTAACTAGGCAGAATGTTTGTTCACTGCTCCAATTATTTTGTCAAGTGAGTTGTTGATGAATGAACTCGGTGTTAGTATTTTTATTTTATAACCACAGTGTTACAGCATGTGAAATCCTAGCGAGAACGGTCCAGGTTATCATTCCCTTTGGCAACCAAGTTTCTATAGGAAGCAACCATTGTGCGAAATAAATAAGGCTTGCCTCAGCAACATCTACTCCTATCGGTGCCTAGCAGTACTAACGTGAGTTTTGCAGAAAATTTTAACCAAGCGCAGAGCATATAGAGTCAATGAATCGATTTGGGATAGCTAGCTGCGATGCCAACAATTTGAAAATCAACCATTTATGTTTTATCCAATGTTCTATGGTGTTGAAGGGAGGACAAACAAAAGGAAGGTAGTGAAGGAGTTCCTAGAGGAAAAGGGACCAGACTGAGGATAAATACATAAATATACGAAATAAGGTGAAAAGTCATGACAGGAAAGGCAACGTAAAAAGCACAAATGCTTAGAAAAGAAAATATGAAAGTGAAAGAAAGAAAGAAGATTGCTTACAAGGTCGTCCAAAAAGGGAAATGGTTATAAGCATGGGACAAGAATCAGGAGCAAGAAACCCCTTAGTGAAAAGACAGTGGAAACGCATCTTGGTATCAAAGCATGTGGAATTTGGCTTCAGGAAACTAAATTTTGGAAAAAGGGTAATTTTGGAAAACAGCACAAAAGAGGAAGTACATTAGTAACAAAGGGATGGTATAAATGAAAATTGCCCATCATTTTATGGGTTAAAAAATTAAACACACCAATTACATGAGAAGAGGATAAACGAAACTAGTCCAAAGACTTTAAGTTTTATCTTTCTAATCTAATCCATTTTATAATTCGTCAGTTGATAACATACAGAGAAGGCTAAACTAAGTATATATATCATTGATTTATACAGTTTGGTTGGATGTCCATCCTACCACCCCAAAAAAATTGTACAATTTAAAACCATTTATTTCAGTGAACATCTGTGACTGCATATTTTCAGAAGAAACATATTTTCCCAATTTTCCTAAAGATACAAGTCAGGGATATCAATTAGACCTACATATTTTGTAATTTATTTCTAACAATCTAAGGTGTTGTCTCGTGTTGCATGTCGAGTCCTCTCGTTATAATTTCCTCCTTAGGGAAATTTCTAAATCAGTAATAACTAGTGCTGTTGTGGATTTTTTTTTTTTTTTTTGTGCAGAGGCATTTACTCACTAGACTGGTTACAAGACATTAATTTGTTATGTTATTTATTATAGAATGATCATCGAGAGAGGGCACTCAAAACTTTTTATTTTATATAAATTATATTTTTAGTTTCTAAATTTTTTAAGATTTTTGTTTTTTATTTTTATTTTTATTTTTTTTAGTTTTTGAATTTTTTTTCATCCTTATTTTTTATTTTTTTAAAGACTAAAAATAAATATGAAAAAAAGTTAAAAGATTAAAAATAAAGACGAAAAAAGTTAAAATATTTTAACCAATAAAAAAAATTTAAGAACTAAAAACAAAAATTCTACTAAATTTAAAAATTAAAAACATAGTTTATCAATATTTTTTAAAATGCCTAACATAAGAAAACAAAAATTTTATAAACACACCAGGAAAGAACAAGAACATCATTGGTAATTAGTTATTTCTAAGACCATGGTTTGAGAAATACTTCATGGGTGTGCCTTGTTTGAATGGATGATGTGCTCTGAAGGACCTACTAGTATAGAATGCTCATGCTGATACCTGACAAACTCATTGGCACACTAGCAAAGGAAAGTTCGTTGGTGCTTCATTGCTGCAATAAAGAGACTAAGGACTTCCACACTTCTCACCTTTTGGTTTTAAAAGCCATTCTCTAAAATAATCAACTTCTCATTTAAATTTTATTAAGTTTTGAAATAAGACAAACATTTTCAAATGTAATAGGACAAACACATTTTAGAAAACAAAAATCTGTTTCTGAAAACAATAAATAAACAAGACCTAAACTGAGGCCTAATGGCAGCAAATGGTAATTGCTCTATCAGTAAAGGACATCTTGAGTAGAACGACCAAAAGGTAAACAGATAATTTAATGGAAAGATCAGGAATATATTAACACTATTGCATGAATGTCATCACTTTAAATCATGCAGACATTGCTTATGGTCTTCTTGGTCATTAGCATTGATCAAACAAGGATTCAGATAGTGTAATGCTAGTACACTTTATTTGATTTTTCCAATTCAAAAGTCCAGAATGATGAATGATTTGCTATTACAACAGTTTGAAAGCACCAACAGATTTCACATTTACAAATGGCTCCCCTAGACTGAATGACTTGCAAGAACTCACTCCATAAAATGAAGTCTGTGCTGTGAAGGTGCTCAAGCTTGTGAAATTTAGATATCTGTCTCTTGAGAACTTGATGGAACTCTTCCAAACTACCTCTTTCTCTATGAACATTGGCATCAAAAGTTTTGCAAATTTGACATTCCCTTTTAAGAAATTAATTCGATCTCTTTTTCGTATCTGACTTAAATTCACTCCCAGAAACCTATAGAGGACTCCGACTACATGCACTTGATAATACTGACCATCCATGCAGAGATTCAGGGATTCTAGAAGCCTGAGAAACTAATATTGGGATATACATTTCAGAAACAGTTCTTCATTTATGTAACTATAATAGTAGATAAACTATGAATATGAAAAATAGAGGCAACAACATACCTGCTGACCGAGGATCAAGCCACTTGAGGAACTTGACAAATTCACTATAGCCGTTACTCAGTTTGTCAATTTCTTCAAGAACCTCACGTAAGCAATTCTCCAAGGTTGCCAAATTAGTATTGGCCCTAGTAAGCCCCAAAAGCCTACAAAGTATCCTATGCCCATGCTCGTGTATAATGCTTCATAGAAAACAGAATCTTCTCCGTGGACTGCTGGTTCTTGAGGCTTTACTGTTGTCCGGTCTTTGTGACAACTTTTGTTCAGTTGTTCACCACAAAGATCAATGTTACCCTCAAAACTAGAGGGACCAAAGGTTTGCAAATGTCTTCCCAATGGGATTCTTCCAGAAAGAGAGTTGTGTGACAAGTCTAATTTTCCTAGAAAATCAATTTGAGAAAGAGAAGAAGGAATTCTCCCATAGAGATGATTTCTTGATAAGTCAAGGGATTCAAGTGAATTTAAATTTCCAATCTCATAAGGAATTTCTCCACTCAAATTGTTGCTTGATAAATTTAAAGAAACTAACCCAAGTAAATATCCAACCTCATTTGGTATTTCTCCTGTTAAATTATTGTGTGAGAGATCAATACTCTTAAGTTTGAGTTGGGGATCTGTGAACTCTTGTTCCACACCTTTCCACATCCATGTTATGTCAAGCTTATAGTCAAGAACCAAGGAAGGACCATAGATTTCATAATAAGTACTATGGTACCCATATATAAGATTTTGAGTTTCACTTCTGTTGATGCTCTTTTCAGTCATGGCAGTAAAATTCTTTAAGCATGTTGGAATTGCTTTTGATAACTTATTCCTCGAAAGATTCAGCAATTGAATATTCCTTAAATAACCGAGTTGAATAGGAAAATCTCCAGAGAAGTGATTCCCTCGCATATTCAAGATTTTCAATTGCTTCATACTTTCTCCAATCCATGAGGGTATTGGACCAGACAACTTATTGTCACCCACATCAAGCATAATTAATTTGTCGCAATTCTCCAAATTGGAAGGCAATTCACCCATTAAACTATTTTTTCGTAAAACCAAGGCTTCCAATTTAACAAGGGTGCCTATGGAGATAGGAATCTTCCCTGACAATTTATTGTTGCTTAAATCAAGAAACAGTAATTGGTCTAAAGATTTCCAACAATCAGGAAGTTGTCCCATTAATTGATTGTTTGATAAATCTAAAGTGGCCAAGTTTGACTCTGTGCTTTTGTCACACAAGAAGGAAAACAAATCTGAAAATTTATTTTCAGAAAGCAAAAGCCCAGAAGCTTGTAGCAAAAATGACGGAACTTTACCCACAAATTGATTTGATTCCAGAATTATAGATGGTCTACTAGAAAGCTTCAATCGTATATTAGGAATTGCCCCAAAGAGATTATTGTGAGACATATTTACCATTTCCAATTTTTGCAAGTTGTGCCAAAACCACTCTGGTACAGAATCATTAAGTCCATTATCAGATATGTCTAGCCACGATAAGGAACTTTGAGTCTGGAGCCAACTAGGAAAACTCGGACCTAGCTTGCAAGATGCTAGTCTCAAGTATCTTATTCGAAAAGGAGGAACCCAGTTAGAGACAAATTTTAAAGACAACAAGTTGTATGATAAGAACAAGTATTCCAATTTTGAAAAATTAGAAAGATGAAGTTCAGTGACATTGCCCTCTAAAGAATTCCCCTCCAAGGATAAATACTCCAACTCAGATAGCCATCTGATGCTTTCAGGTATCTTGCCAGTAATGTGGTTATAAGATAAATCCAAATTCTGAAATATGTGTCTGTTGCACCATGAAGAATTTTGAATGAAGCTAGAAATTTCCCCACTCAACTCGTTACCTGAGAGGTATAAGCTCAGCAATCTGCACATGTTCCCAAAGAAAGACGGAATCTTGCCTTGTAGTTTGTTTTGGGAGAGATAAAGAAATTCCAGAGAGTTCATTACTTTTTCAAATCCATCTGGAATTGGACCTTCTAACAAGTTACCATTAAGATAAAGGGTATGAAGATTTGTGGTGAAGTTAAAAAGCCAGTAAAACATAGCAGATGATTTCAAGAAGTTACCGGAGAGATCAAGGTAGAAAAGAGAAGATGAAGAATTCATTGTGGAAGTAGAGGAAACAAGAAAACTTCTATCTGTAAGGAAACAGTTTTGTAGATGAAGCTCTTGTAGTTTGGAGCCAAAATTAAAATTACCTTGAAATACTGATGATGTTAGACTATTAGAAGACAGGTCAAGGATTTTGAGAGATGGAAAGTTTGGATAAAGAACAGATGACAAAGCAATGTCATTATCAAACAGATAAAGCTCCTGAAGATTAAGGCTAAAATTGAACAGCAATTCAAATATTGCTGATGTTAGCATATTAGAAGAAAGATCAAGGATGGTAAGAGAAGTGGAAACGTTGGAATGAGTATAAAACAAAGATTTGATATCAGTATCTGAAAGCGAGCAATTAATTAACTTCAACTCTCTTAAGTTTGGAAAAATCTTACTGATAGTTTGTAGCTACTGGCGAGAGGAGCTAAGATCATGCAATGAATTCAACTCTAGAGTTGTTAAGGAAGAGAGATTAGACAGCCACTCTGCATCCTTAGCTTTTATATCGAAATCGCCAACTAGCCGAAGAGTATGCAAGAGAGGAAGATTCCCATTTCGAAAAGGGATGGCTCCAGAAAGAGTGTCACTTGAAAGATGAAGATATTGTAGCTGTTTTTGATTCCCAATTTGAAATGGGATTTCTCCTGAAAGAAAATTCCCTCCAATATCAAGATATTGCAACTTTCTGAGATTCCCAATCTTAGAAGGAATTGCTCCCTTAAGATGATTTCTCCCAAGGTCTAGATACTGTAGTTGTGAAAGTTGTGCAAGTTTAGAAGGAATCCTCCCACCAAATTCAGAATATGAGAGATTGAGATATGTCAAGTTGGTGAAAGAGCCAATGAGTTCTGGGATGTGATTCCATTTAAAATCATTATTGCTGAGATCCAGATGTTCAATATTATGCAAGTCAATCAATGAAGTGAGATTGACTGCACCTGTCAAATAATGTGTATCCAGACAACGAAGATCAAGTAATCGTACATGACCAGTTTCATTGTTGCATTGAATGCCTTTCCATTTGCAGCAATCTCTATTATTCTCATCATCACTCCATGTAGACAGCATGCCAGAGACATCTACGAGGCCTTGTTTGAAGTTGAGAAGTGCTTGTCTCTCCCTATCTTTGCACTTTGCCTCAGCACTTTTAAGTGACCCATTAAATCCAAGAGTAACTCCAGAGGAATGCAATAAAAGCAGGAACGCAGCATAAAATGTTGTGAGAAAATAGCGACTCATTATAATTTCGCTGATAGAAAATTATGATCTGAGTTTTTCTTTCACTTGCGAAGTTTAGAAAGCTGGATGGCAAGATTTATATTGACAATTGAAAGGCTAAGTGGTGGGCTCTGGGTTCTCATGCACAAAGACCAGAAAATAAGAAAGTCTCGAACGTGGATTTTATAAAATTGATAATAATAATATTAGTTTTAAAGAAGATCCATAAATATGAAAATAATGTTCCTTCAGCATTCAAGTGTATTTCAGCATACTTTAGCATAGCTTTTTCCTTAAATATGCCGTTGCCGCGTTCGTTGAGACAATCATCACCTCTGTTCTCACAGCAATATATACTATCCTTATCACATGGTATTCTAATATATTGTTTCAAAACATTAGTGGATTTTAGGTGAAAAATTAATATTTAATTCTATCCTCAATGTAGGGAAACTCACCTGCACCTACTCTATTCTTATTTTCTTTTTAAAATATAATCTCATAACTTTTTCTAAAACAAATCATATTTCAAATTAAATAATACATAAAAATATTGGTTAAAAAACATTAAAAAAAATAAGAAATTTTAGAATTAAACATATATATATATATATATATATATTAAACTTTTAATTCAATTATTATAAAGATGGTGTCATGATTAGGTTCAACATCTATATTTTTATCCTCACCATCATTTACTTATCGTAAAAAAATCTTTTATTATCCGTCAAAATATAATCATATAAATTTTTTTTCTCAATGTTAAGATGATCAAATTTGCTTTGTATGGACATGGATGATTATTTACTCCTAATCTATTATGGATTAGAAAATTAATTAGGTCAATCACATGGATTAAAAAAATGAAACTAATTCTAAGATTTAAAGTTATTCATCTTCCTACATAGTGATTACATAAACATCAAAAAGTGTATATCTAAAAATTTTATACTTAACATCCTCCTAGAAACATGATTAATTATATATAAATAAGACTAATTTTATTTTATAAATGGTTGGAAGTAAATAAATGTCACTATAATGGTGGTTAATTTTGCTTCACATGTCATTAATAATATGAGATTATAGATTATCACACATGTTTAATTATATGTATAAATATGATTAATTTTGTCTTATAAATGATTAAGAGTGTCATGAGATATTGATTGTCAAACATGATTTATTAACTACATATATAAATAATATTAATTTTGTCTTATAGTGGTTAATAATAAATAATTATGATTGTCTCAATTATCGACATGTATTTAATAGTATCATAAGGTTAGTAAATTGTCTAATAGTAATTAATTTTACCTTATAAGTGATCTATAATATTATGAAGTTATTGAAATGTCTAATAATAACTAACTATTTCTTAAATAAAAATAATCATATTTACATATGTGATTAATCATGTCTGGATAGACTATATATAGATATAAAATATTTGGGTATATGATAATCAACACTCATAATACATACATTTCAAATCATAAGTATATTACATAAAAAATAAAAAACATATATAAAGAAAAATGATCAATTTTAATAGAATTTCATAAAATATTTTATATTTACAAATTTTAAATAAGAAAGAAGAACTTCATTTTTCATAATGATCTTATTCAACTCAAATATAATAATTTTTGCAAAATATATTTATAATTTATTTATAAAAAAAATATTATCTTGGTTTTCAAGTCATACCTCCTCGATTATTTCCTTATGATATATATAGTATTTTCTTTTCTAGATTGATTCATTACTGAGTTTTTTTGTCCTTAATTAACGTCCCATACATTAATAAGAAAAGGTTAAATTAAGTATGTCATTTGTAACTACTCTTTGACACTACGTGACACTAAGCAATTAATTTTTAAATACTTCAATTTAATTAAAGTTCTTATCAACTTATTTATGAAAATGAATAACATACATAATACGAACAATGAAATATTGTATTATGCCTTACAACACTACGATTATCAAAACTAAAGTTCTTTCTTAAACCAGGCTACAACATATATGTTATAATCATGTATTCATAGTTTTTTCATAAAAATGCATTTGTCAGGGTGAATCTTTTGTTCATGTTTCATTCCTAAAAAATTGATATCTCATGCGAAAGATCTTCATCTACAGCATAGATGTATCCAAATCATTTGTTCCCGTGAATGCAAATATCATGATCAACACAATCAAACACCCATTAGACAAACTTATGATAATAAACATGGAAATAAGTAGAAATTTCATATCATCTAAGTCATTACAAAATTCAATTATATCATTCATCAAGAAAATAAATAATTCACACATCCAATTAGATAAATCCATTAACTACAATAATTCACATAATACACCGCAACATCATATGGTCATGCAATGAATGCATGATATAAATAGAAACACTAGACCTCACAAATGTGAAAAATGGCATGTGCCATACACTACTAAACATGACAAAACCTCATATATGAAATATATATAATGGTTCATCAGGATAAATAAATATGGGTGTGACTCAACAAAACACAAGGTAGTCATTGGCCTCAATAAGTATTGCCTACATCTACCTATCCTTAGGGCCTAGTCTCATCAACCCTACTAATCTCTTTGGCAATAAGATGAAGTGTAAAACCATAGAGTATATTACGGTGTTCATTGATACAATCATTTATTTTTTTTTTCTCTTCCTTATTTTTCCGTAGTTATTCTTATCATATTTTTCAATGACTAAAATATTTCATTTTAAATTTATTAGATGCATTTTGTAAAAATAATAATTTTAATCCTTAAAATATAAAATAATGAAAATTTAATCATTAAAAAATTATCAATTTTATCTCTGAATATGAAAAAAAAAATACGACATTTTAATCTGTTAAATTTGACATTAAATTATATAAATTTAAAGATCAATTTGCCATTAAATTTTACAATAAAACTTATCCAATTAATCTTAAAGAAGACTAACGTGACCGGCTGTTTATCATATTTTTCTATGTATAGTTGTCTTATTAATGATGGGTTCGGGTTGTTTTCCAATCTTCTTCTAGACTTCTTGCTACATTTCTTTCCTTTTCATTACCTGGTTCATTCCTAAATATATATTTTTCACAAAAATGTAATTTCAGAATATATTATTTTAGTTGACTCAAGCATTCCCTTCTTTTATTCTTTAGTCTTCTAAAGTCAAATATAATAGAGCATGCTTTTATTTTTTTTAGTGTGGTCATTTATATATATATATATATAAAGTGTTTAACAACAGCCACGTGTTGACTGATAGGAACTGTTTTTTTTTTTTTTTTTTTTTTTTACTTTTCACTTCTCTTATTTATTCTTTCTTTTTAAAACAGCGTGCAATAGCACTTTGTACAAAGTTGGTCTTTTGTAGAAACATGTGTCGTAGATATATACCATCCTTATCACATTGGTATGTTAATTATTTCAAAAGGGTTAGTATAGTTAGGGGGAGTTCCATTTCTATCTCTCACGGATTGCATTTTGTTTGTTGATTCTAGCTAAGTTTTATAAGACCATCTATCTTTTCTTTGAAATATCTTGAACAGTTCTCCCTGTAGATTGAGCACCTTGCAACGAAATATAAAATAACAAAAATATTTAAAGAAAATATAAAATAACAAAAATATTTAAAAGAAATATAAAATAATAAGAATATTTAAATAGATTTGTTTTTTTATTGAATCATAATAATTCACTTTAATTTCAAAGGTCTCTTTGAGATCTAGTAATAATAGAGAGAAAAAGACAATAATGATGGTTATCGGTATGGTAGCAGTGGCGACATTAGTGATTTTATCATAAATTATTTTATAATTAGATTTTAATTAGTTTATTATTTGGATTTAATTTATTTATATTTTTAATTTTAAGCTAATAATTATTTTTATATTTTTACATAAGTATTCTTACTATAATTGTTACCTAACACATGTATTTAACTTTTAATTCAATTATTATGTGGATGACGTCATGATTAAATAGATTCGGAATGAGTATTTTTATCCTCGCGATTATTTGCTTATCTGAAAGAAAAAAAAATTCATCATCTCCGACCAAAATAAGGTCATTTAGGTGTTTCTTCCACAACGTTGAGATGACCGAATTGTTTTTGTCTAGAAACTTAGACAATTATTTAAACCTATTTCATGGTTTAGAAAATTAAGCATGTCAATCGATAGAAAAATAATAATAATAATAATAATAATAATAATAATAATAATAATAATAATAATAATAATAATAATCATCATCATCATCATCATTTCATTACATTATGATTTATATTTTTTAACTTGTTTAAAAATAAACACTTTAAGTTATTATATATATTCAATATATATTGATAGACTTAATTATTAAAATGTTCAATTAGGTTATTATATCTTTCGAAGTTTTAATTAGGTCTTTTGATTATTTTTTTTTTAAAAAATCCCTCAATTAGGCCCTTTGCATCAAATTGAGACTAATGTCGATAGGTTGTGAATTCTAGCAGTTTTCATTAACAAATAGTGGCAACTTTTAACTGTTATCGTATTTATTATTATTATTTAAAAATTTAAAAATAAAATAAATATAATTTAAAAATAAGAATATGACAGTTCAAAACTACCATTTTATTTACTATTATTTTAAAAGATAAATATAATTTCTACCTATAATGATAAAGGAATAAATTAAAATAATAAGTAAAATGTAAAAGTGAAAAAGAAGGCAAACTACATTCTTATTGTTACTATAATCATTAACTTTTTTCATTATCAATAAGCTCCTTCATCTTCTTAGAAATTAAAGTGTTAAAAATTGAAACTTTGGTTCCAAATTGCTTTACCATTTTTTTTTTCCTAGGTCAAACTTTAGGGTAGATGGAGAGATGGACAAGATGATGATGATTTGGGTTAAAACATGAATATACACAATCCAAGCATAAGAGACATTCACATGACTCAAGATTGTGCATGTTCAAAGGAGTTCTTCATGAAACACCTTTGTAGAATCACCAATGTGAAGGCAGCATTAGTAGCGGTGTTGTCGTTGGCAAACTTGGAGTTGGAGTAGCAACACAAATGTAGGTGGAAGAAGTGGAAAATGTAACACCCTGAGTTTTGAGTGATATGGTATCTCGTTGAAGCTAGGAAAGTGATAAAGGCTTGGATGCCTCAAGAGGAAAAATTGCTTAAGCAACATGGTATCTCGCTTAAGCGAGAAAATTAACAAAGGCATGGGTGCCTCTAAAGGAAAAGCCCCTTAAACGACATGGTGTCTTGCTTACATAACAATGAGAACAAAAAGTAGTGAGTTAATTCACTTAAGTGAGTTGAGTGTCTCGCTTAAGCAAGACTTTGCACAAAATCTTGGTGCCTCTATAAGAATTTTTTGCTTAAGCGAACTAGGAGTCTCGCTTGAGCGAGCAAAAGAGAGAAAATAAACGAGTGTTTTTCTTATTCGCTCAAGCAAAAGTGAGGGAAACAGGCTAAGCAAAGTCTCTACAAGTGTTTTGCTTAAGCAAGTATGAGTCTTGCTTAAGCGAGTGTGAGAGAGATAACAACCTGTGATGTGATATAATTGAGCAAGTAGTGAGGGACTTATGTGATCATTGTTGTTTAATTACACCTCTTATGCAATGAATTATTGTTTTGCTTGATGAGATTGTGTGATTGTTGTAATCTAAATTTGAATATATTGTAAAACGTATGATGAACTATACATACATAATTGTTTGTGATATTATATATGTGAAAATATGTTGAATTATCGATGTGAATATTGAGATTGTTATTATGCATGATGCCTATGTGTATGGAATATGGATAAAGTGATGCCATGACACATGAGTGAGATTTGAAATGTTAAGGGAACTTAGTCCATGTGGAATAGGATTCTTCAAGTCATGTTCATCCTATGTGATCATGCATTATGAATGTGCATAAATTTTTAGATGAAAGATGTTGAGCTTAATTAGGGAAACTATGAATAAGTTAAAGCATAACTCTAGCCTTGGGAGCATTATTCAATTTGGAATCCTTGCGTGACTCATGCTAATTCCATGGGTTGGGGTATCCTTGCAAGACTTAGTAACCCTAATATATTGCTAAGAGTCTTATCTCAATCAATAATGTTATTGTTGGATCAAATGGGTTTGTCAATTGCATGTCCTTCTACGTTTCTTTCACAAATGTTTTAAATGGTACCACATGCATACAAGAATAAAGGTTAAACAAGCATTGCATTGCATTGCACCTTGTTGTGAATGTATTTGACCCACATGGTTGTATTGATGATGTTAAGTTGTAAATGTGTTATCATATTACACAATATTTATATATGGTGTTTTTGTTATAAAGGAATCAGGTGTATATTTAGTTACTAGGAAAGAGATAAAAGTGTGGTAATATAATAAGAGAAATAAGAATACATGGGTTATGGTGAATGCTAAAAATATCCTAGAATGTTAATAACTTTATATTGGTCTTATCAAATAATCTTGCGCATTAAAGGATCAAGAATAAAGTTTAAAGGGTTGTTGAGTACACTAGATAAGAGTGTGGTGTAAAATGTTATTGTTAAAAATGAAAGTATAAAGGAATAATTAGAGAAGAAATAGTGTAAGGATAAGAGAAAAGTGATGAAAGGTGTCATGATTGAAACATATAGGTTCGACCATAGGAACATAATACTTGATATAAAACTAGTGAGGGTAATGTCATGAGAGTTAGACAATAAATTGTTGGATGGCAATATCTAGACCACCAATAAAGTTCGTAGAACTATCTCACTTCTTTAAATTTTCTCTTTTCAAGAAACAAGTGATAACGCAAGTTAATGAAGCTTAGAACCTTGTTATGGAAGACGTAGTTTAATTTTGTTGATGTTTTCATATATTGTATGATTCACATAATGTGAGGGGTAAATTATATTTAACTATATATGAAATTGAGTTGTATTTTATATATTTATTTGATAACTTTAGCATGATATTTTTGTATGGATGTTTTTAATTTTTTCATGTTTTCACAAAATAAACAGTTACAGTAATATCCTCTAGGTTTTACATAGAGTTCATTTGCTTTTAGATTTTCCCCTTAAACTATGATTATTTAATTTTGATTTGGAATCAAAGGTCAATCCTTGGAGGTGGTGGTAGTGGAGCCATAACTTCGTTGATTGAGAACAAGTGGGCAAGCCAAAGAGAGAACAAGACGAATAAAGGCTTGGGGCAACATCTTGTTGCATGGTATTGTTAATCATAGGTTGATTAGTTTTTTTTATATTAAGGAACTTAGTTTTGGTGTGTTACTTATGGAGGTAAAATGTCCAAGTAACTGATGTGAGCTTAAGGACAATGCTTGGTCTGCCTCGCCATAATTTTCACCACCTTAACACAATTCTTGCCACTATTCAAAACTGCCTATTTTCCATCGATAAAATGATTGTGATGGACAACATTGGAACCAAAAGATATCTAGATTTGACAGGGTAGGAAGAAGTAGATTGAATTTATTTTTTAAAAAAAGATAAACATATTTTAAAAAATACTTCAATTGTCCTATATTCTTCATGTGGAAACATTTCTGAAGATATCCTTTAGACTTTTGAATTGCAACACCATAATTGTCATAAATCACAATATCATCCACACAAACTAAGAACACAAGTTGCACGCCTTGTTGCTAAAGTTTGAACAATGAATAATTGGATTAGGCTTGCTTAAAAAACCATATTGAACAAAAGCATAAAAGAGCTTGGCAAACCAACATCAAGGCACTTGACGAAACCCGTGAAGAGATTTTCGAAGCTTAAACACCATGCCTTATTGAGATGCCAAGAACTCTACAACCAACTTCATGTATACATCTTCCTCAAGCTCCCAGTGTAAAAAGGCATTGTGCACATCCATCAGATGGAGTTTCCAAATTTTCGTCACAGCCATTGTCAATATTGTGCAGATGGTCACCATTTTTACAATAGGGACAAAGGTTTATGTGTAGTCGAGGCCTTCAATTTGATGATTACCCAAGATAACAAGTTGCGCCTTGAAGAGTTCAATCCTCCCATTATAGTGATATTTGATCTTGTAAATTCATTTACAACCAAGAGTCCATTTTCTAGGGGGCAAAGTGGTGATGTCTCATGTAGCATTGCTTTCAAGAGCTTGAATTTCATGAATCATAGCTTCCCGCCAGCATGCATCCTTATGAGTCACAAAGTTCTGCAACTTCACATATGGAAATTTTGTATGTTATCCTTGGCTGAGTGGATCATCTTACATGGCATTAGTGGTGGCATCAGCATCCAAATGTTAAGAAAGAGAAAGTGACACTAATGCAAAGCCCCCCTATCAATGACAACTTCAGATGGTGATAAAAATTTCATAAGAGAAAAGGTTAAAGTTGTGGGCATAAGTGTAGATTCTTCAAGAGGGTTCAGACTAAGAGGTAAGGATTCCCAAGGGAACTTGGCCCAAGACGTGAGGTTGTGTCATTAAGCTTAAGAGATAGGTTACTCCTTATGATAGCTTTGTCAAAAATAATGGGTTGTGTGGACCCCAAGTCAAGAGGATGAAATTCTTTTTCTTAAATGGAATCAAAAAGAAAAACATCTTCGACAAAATGAACATCACGAGAGACAAAGAAAATTTATTTTTCCAAATCAAAGAGCTTCCATCCTTTTTGCCTAAATGGATATTAGACAAATACACACATTCAACTTCGATTATCAAATTTATCTCCTTTTCAATTTTTGTTGTGAGTGTAGCGCAAAGATCCAAAGACTCGTAAATGTCCATAGCTTTGTACTTTACCATGGACTATTTCAAATGGAGTTTTGCCATTAAGGACAGCGGATATTGTGAGATTAATCAAGTATCCAACAATCAAGACACACTCCTCCTATTGAATAGGTAGTTTACCATGAAAGCACAATGCCCGAGCAATATTTAGAATATGTTGATGTTTTTGCTTGACTCTTCCATTTTGTTGGGGTGTGCCTATACAGGAAGTCTGATGGTAATTCCTTATTTCAAAATATATGGTTTTAAGCATGTAAATTTTGTTTCGTTGTCACTACATATGATCTTAATACACTTATGATCTTGTCGCTTAATTAAGGATACAAAATTCATTATTGTAATGGACACTTCCTTTTTTTCTTTCAACAAGGATATCAACACTGCTCGAGAACAATCATCAACTAGAGTTAAAAAATAGGATACACCACAAGATGATGTAGTTCTATAAGGACCCCACAAATCACAATGTATTAGATAAAAATTATTTGATGTTTGATTATTGCTTAGAGGAAATTTACCTCTTGTGCGTGTGTTTGGATATTTCACACACTTCAAATATTTTATTCTCCCACCCACTTTTACATTTTTCATCAATATTAGGAAGCATTTCTATAACTCTAAAATATGGATTTTCCATTCTTTTATGTCGCCAATTGAGTTGGTCCTCCATTCTAGATTGACAAGCTTGGACTCTATGTATACCATGATATAGGTAAAGCACATCTTTCCATTCACCCATTCTAATCAATGTCCTCAAAGGGCGGTCCTACATAAGACACAATTTTTTAGTGAACACAACATATTCTAAATTAGTAGTCAATGACTATATTGAAATGATATTACATTTTAATTTTGGCTCATATAAAACATGTTCAAGTCTGAGCCCTCCATCAAGAATCAAAGCTCCTTTGTTGCTAGCCCATACACATTTTCCATTTGGCAATTTTACTAGACACCTTTGGAAACTTTGAAGTTCACACAGGCTACTCAAGGTTCCTATCATGATTTAAGGCCCCATTGTCTATGATCTATATGTCTCAAAACGTGTTTAGCATTGTCACAATTTCCTCCCATTGTTCATTAGTCATACTTGTCACTTTAAACCTTTTGTTGTCTGCCCCCCGCATTGTTGCTATCTATTACAGCTTGAGCCATGTTTGCAAGCACCATAGCTCTTTTGTCGCAACCTCTCAATCTTCATTGATTCTTTCCTTCAAATTTAGGACAATCACCCCATCATTTTGAGTAACCGATAATTTGAAAACATCCTTTTGCATCGTGTCCTAATCTCTCATAATGAGAGCATGGTAATGAGCTTTCTCCGCTATCGTTTTGTTCTTTTCCTTTGGTTTCTACCTATAGTGCAAGCCTGAAAACCATTCCTCTCTCTTCCTTTGTTTTCACAATCATCTTTAACCTTTCTTCTAGCACCATGGTTGCATATACCCAGTTCAACGTCGGCAACGAATCTACTGTTAGGATGTTGGATCATGTTGTCCCAAACCTCACATCGTCTAGGCCCATGAGAAATTGGTGAACCTTCTCTTCCTCTCTTCGTTTTTCGAGTTGGATTGTCAATCTGCATTTGCATGCTCCACAAGTGCATCGTAGTGTTTACTCATAGTTTCCAATTCATCCCAATTTTTTTTAATTTTCCATAATATGCCATTGTTGTCAACCTCTGTTGTTTGCATTCCATCAATTCAACTTTCAGTTGTTGTATCCAAAGGTCCTTTGCAACTATGAAATGTTCTTTGATGTCTTCCCAAAGGTTTTGTACAGTCTCTATGTACGCCACCATAGACCGCAAGCTTGGTTCGATCGTGTTTAATATCCAGTACATGATCATAGATTGCACCATCCACCAATCTTCAATTTCATATGTGTCACTCTTAGGTTCTTGGTAAGTTCCATCTACAAACCCCCCATTTTCTTTGTGCGTCAAACAAGATTTTCACAACTCTAGCACATTCTTCATAATTTTCTCCACACAATTGTATTTGTGTGATTATTTTCCCGGGATTGTCGCTTTCGCTCAACTCATAAGGTAAGGAACCTTTCTTTGTTTCAACACCTTAAGTTTTTGCATTCTCATCCATTTCAAATTTCTCCTTTGTTTCTGCCATTTTTGCAACAAAAAAAATGTTGTATGTTTATCAAATATCAAAACCCTGCTCTGATACCATGCTCAAAGTATTTGTCGAATATTTGTTCCCTCATTCACAAATCAGGTCACATATATATAAATTGCAAGAACCAAATGATCTTAAAATTAGTTATCCTAATTTTGATATGTAATCAATGCATGACGTCAATCTAAGATATGTACAACTATTATCTGTTATTATTGTTGTCTATATTTTGTTACATTTTCATAATTGCATACTTGCATCATTGAGAAACTCTTATCAAAGATAATAACAAATTTCCATAATATAAACATTCCTTTATATTTTGTGAAATTACATAAGCATCATTATCTTTTTAAACATTACAACTATTCCGTTGTAGAGAATGTAAGTGTAATACATAAGAAAATATCAGTGTAATATTTATAGATATTAAGAGGGTCTTAATTAATGTAATACATAAAAGAATGTTGGTGTATATTTTTAAAAATTAAGGGGAGTAAAAATAAAAATAAAAATAATAAAAGATATTTGTGTAATTTCATAAAAATTCACAAAATATTAGTGTAATTTAGTCTAAAAATAAACATCTCGATTCTTGTTTGTTGCTATGAAGAAATATTTCATTCGATGATTTTACATGCGCTTGGTATAAAAAATCTACTAAATGCATTAATGCTGCTACGTATCCATTATTTTCCTCTTGTGTAATAATTTTATCGTCAAGCAAATTGTTAAATCAGCGACAAGAAGTGCTGCTGTAGATTTTTCTGTCGAGACATTTACTTACTAAAGAAAAAGCAGGAACAATTTTATTGTTGTTTCCAACGCGACACAGGTTTTAGTCACATTTTATGGGTATGGTTGAACTGTTTGTGGGACAGAGCAGACTACCCTGTTTGAGTTGATAATATGCCTGCAGGACATGCTTGTATAGAATGCTGGTGCTGATATATATACCTTGAGTACCTGACAATTTCATCAGCATACTAGCGAAGGAAATTTCTCCTAGGACTTGGTTATGCTTTTCTAGAAGATTATCCTCTCTAACCATATGATATTTGTTTGCCATACCGGCAGAAAAGAGCAAAGCATAATTGCACCCCGAATGACAAGCCTTAAAAGGAAATGGTTGAGGCAATGACAAGACCTGGAAAATATTAACATTACTGCATAAAAGCTGGTATTTATTTTTCTTGTTTTGACAATCATACAGACCCTGTTTTATGATGATTGTCATTAGCAATTGATAAAACAAAGATGCAGGTCATCATCCGTATAAGAGTGGTCATTTTTCCAAGGATGATGGGGTGGTGATACAATTAATATTCAATTTTCCCTATTTAGTATCTGAGCATAATAAATTTAGTATTACCGTCACAACAATTCAGAAGGAACAAATTTCACACTTACATAACAATCCACTTCCCCCTTTTCTGGCCCGAGGAACTAAATCTCTAATTGATGACAAATGTACATTCAAGTAGATTTTACAAGTTGGCTTGCCATCATGTATATAACACTGCTTTTCCTCATAATCTTTTGAATGATATGACAAAATTGAAGAGAATGTTAAAAGATACATCACTCCATAATATGAAACGGCTATTATGCACATACTGGAGAAAATTTGGATACTTGGCCCCCCAAATTTATGTGCCATGAAGAACATCAAAGTAAAACCCAGAAATTTCATCTCTTCTTTCTCAGACTATACTAGGAGGATCACCTGACCAGCTGCAGACAGCTCGGGGCCACCGTGTCCTTATGCAGTCTACCAAAGGTGCATGCTGAGAAGGCTCAGGTTTAATTTCTTCAGTATCCTTCCCAGAAGATGCACCAGAAGCATTGGAAACAGTCACATCTGCCATAAATTGCTCAGGTGTCCACCTTGGGGGGACTGAAACTCTCAATTTTGTAAGTCTAGGCCTCTGTAGTGGAGTTTCACCCCTAGAATTTACTTGACTACCATTCAGATCTGATTTAGCAATCCCATTAAAATGGTAAAGATCAAAAACTTTTTTACCCATCAATCCTGATGAATCCTTCAAACCTCCTGAGCTCTTGTCTAGATCCAAAATGACCTGCCAAAACTCACTCCATACGATGAAGCCTGTACTGCAAAGGTGCTCAAGCTTCTCTTGTGGAAGTTTGATATTTGTTTCTCTGAGAACTTGATGGAGCCCTTCCACACTAATGAAACCACCACCTCCGCTCTGATCTTGTGCATCAAAAGCTTTGCGAATCTGTGATTCTCTTTCTTCCAGCTCATTCTCATTTTGAACACTGGTGTCAAGAGCAAACAGTACTGTGTAATGGGATTCACTGCCAACAACCCATATAGGCCACTTTGGGCATTTCAAATACTGACCAACCTTACAGAAACCCAGGGATTCTAGCAACGTGAGAAATCCAACTTCCACATACTGGGATATACCTTTCAGAAACATTCCTCCACCTAAATCCATCCTCCCATCAAAGACATTAGGGACGGCCAGCCCACTGAGTAGCAAGTTTACAATTTCCTGCAACACAATATCCAGCAGGAAGAAAAAATAACAAAAAAAAAAAAACTTCAGATATGCTCTGGTGGATTTTAAAATGTGCAGCACTTAAAAGAATAGCATCTTTTTAAATTCTGTTAGTATATACCTGAGAGGCATGCCCAAAAGGAGCAGTTACCAGAGGTTGGCTGGGGTCATCCCTGTCTGCTTGAACCAAGTCCTATAGATAAACACACGGTATTCCATGCATTAACATGAGCATTTTATAAAATATAACAACTAATGCAATTAAGAGTTACTATTTTGCTTTGATGACACTAAGTGGCTATTGTATGCCCCCACACGTATGGTGCATAGGAAGAGAGGACCCATAATTTTAATTAAGTCAAAGAAATAGAACACTAATTTATTAAAGTATAACAACTAGAAACTTAAGCTTCCTTGCTATACACTGATACACATCTTTCAACAAACAAAGCCATTAGCTTAAAAATTTAAAGTCAAAAAATGGACACACAAATTCTGGATTTAGCTCACTCTGCAGCTCCCAAGATAAATGTTAGAAATCCTGTAATTATGTATTATGTTGAAAATAGGGATATTATAAACTGTACATGTAATGTAATTGTTATCCATTGTAAAATTTAAAGTTCTTTATGCAAGTTGGTTTGAATTGATGGATCAGTAGGGTTTCCACATGATCAACTTGACCTTGTTTGATTTGGGTATTGGGTTCTAGAATTTTCAATCGGATGCACTTGAACCAAATAAATCTGGTAAAATAAAAGAAACAGAGGGATACTTAACTAAAAATCATGTATTTGAATACACGGCAAATGCGTATTTATATAGATTAATTACATTAATTATACATAAATAAAAAATATTTTGTTTCCTCTAAGTCAAAGATTATGTGCTTATAAACCACAATTATTAATAAATCAGAATATTATATTTAGATTTTCAACATTTCCTCTCAAGCTAAAGCTTACTAAGCTCTCAGCTTGTTACACAAAAATAATTTATTTCCAACAATAAATAGAAAACATTAAAAAATTGAATTCCACCAAAAAACAATAAGTTGAAAAGCAATTCAGGGATGCTGGAGAAGCTAGAGATAAATGCTAGGAAAAAAAAAAATAGCTTAGCTAGATAACTAGAGTCAGATAGGAAATTCATGACAAGCAAATCAAGGCTTGTTCTACTTGAAACCACATTTAAAAGTTTTAAACCAATATTGTTGCAGACTCAAATTATTTAAACATGAAAGAAGATTTGCTGCTTCTAGGACAAAGACGAAACCAATGTATGTGGGACATAGTTGGAACTAGTGCACCTAGGACATAGATAGAAACCAATGCCTCTAGGACAAAGATGGAGCTAGTGCATCTAGTACAAAGATGATCTAGCTGAAAAACTCATCGACAATGTAGTAGCAGCCAAAGTTCCTCACCAAAAACTGAGCAACAAGCAAAAGAGTGAACCTACAACAACACGAACAATCACCTACAGAAAATGAGAAGTTGATTGGAGAGAGAAAATGGGTTTGCAACAAAACTCGTCAAATGGACTTGAAAAACACAAGGTTAAGGTCGCCTAAGGGTGGCAACCACCATGTCGAAAGCACGTGGGCAAACGATAAGCCAGACGTTGTCAGGCGCTTGCACAATATGTTGTTTGGTGCAACAAACAAGCAACGCATAGGAGTGTGTGAATGGAGATTTGCCAAAGCAATTGTTGGGTATGGACAAATTAGAGGCCGGCAATCTTCATGGTGTGGTCATCAGTCAAGAACTCACCAAAAAGTCATTGGTGGCAGCAAAAGTGGTCAGATATGTCAAAACAAAGGTTGTCAGTGAAGGGAGGAGCAAACTAGCGATATACACAATTCACCAAACATTTATCTAATAGAACAATAGGTCCACCAAGCAAGCATGGATCTCAAGATCACTTCGCCAAGCTCTAGATACCATGTTAAAATAAAAGAAACAGAGGAATAATTAACTAAAAATCGTGCATTTGAATATACAATGATAGATGCATGTTTATATAGGTTAATTACATTAATTATACATAAATAAAAAATATTTTGTTTCCTCTAAATCAAAGATTATGTGCCTATAAACCATAATATTATATTCTGATTTTCAACAAAATCAATAAAGAATGGAAGATCTCAGGATCTCAATGTTGCTGCAATTTCCTATTATTTGTATGGATTCTATATTCCTCTTTGTGAAAATGTGATTTTCCATTTCTTATATATACTTTCCATTTATTCCACAAGGGGGGCTATGACGATTTTCTATGGACTTGGAGGTGTATTTACAAGTTTTTATTTGTATTCATCAGATGTGGATAGAGTTTATGATCTCTAATAAAAAAAAAGATGATATTTTATATGCATGTTGTATTAGCACTTTAAATGGTTTGCTATAGCAGTGTCGCAGTGCAGTGCGGCCCCTGCCTGCTACCAGGGCTGCCATAGCAGAGCTCTTTAGTGTAGTACTATGTTTTGATTCCAAAATATCCCTCTGAATAGAGATAGTAAGGCTTTTTTAGAGGGCTATTTTTATGATTTCAATTTCCAAAAATGAAATCTATAGATGTAATAATAGAGAAAGTGATAAAGAAGACTTGCATTTAGAAGATAATGATGATTGATAATTCCTATCTAGGAAACTTGTATTTGAATTTGTTGGTATTTACTTGAATGTTTTGTTTAAGACACCTTATGACTTTTTAATGTTAATTATGAATGTCATTAATTTTGAGTAACTTTTATTATTTTTGAAAATTTATATGTACATAGTATACATTATATAAAGTATATAAAAGATTTCAAAATAGCAATCATTCCACTATGCACTATGTAACATTTTCTTATCCAGCCGCTACATGCTACTATGATTTCAGTTTAAGGATCTTATATTTCATTCTATGATCCCACATTTAACATGCCCAACCACCACGTCCAATCCTATAGGTAGGATATTGATCTTAACAACCTTGACATCAAGTAAGGCAGCGGCCCTCATCAGCATGGAAATGATAAGCTTAGTGCATTCTAAAACAAAAGATTTAAATTGGGACTTTGCTGTTCAGATAGACCACAATCTACTTACCAGGACCCTCTGTTTTCTATTGTTGTGTTGCTGCTATAGTTGTTGTATTTGAAAATCAAATAAGTTTCACCATATAAAACTGATGCAAGACCCAAGCGGAATAATAAATATTTAAAATAAAAAGGAAAGAAACCCTCCCTCCAGTTTATTTTTCTTTTCCAGTTTGAGATACAGTTACTAACCCAGGAGAGGAAAATGAAAAATTGATGGAACAAACAAAAAGAAAACAATTTTATTGAATAAAAAAGAATAGGAGAATAATTCTACTCCAGAGATTGCCCCTTCCAGACAAACTTCCTATTTCTCTGAACGAATCCTTCCAACTTTATTGCCCCTATTTATCTAATTGAACTCCTATAATCAACTGACTGTTCTAGCCACCCCTAACTACTTTTCACTGCCTTCTGTTCTAACAACAGATACTAATCAGAGGTTGTAAAAACAGTAGGCACAGATTTTTGGTTTTTACTTTTTACAAACCATCCATGCCACTGTTTTGTTGGTTCATGAGCCTTTGTATTATTAGGAAGATAATACTTAAAAGTTTAGAAGAACCCTTATTGAATAACTAGCTTAATGATTTGGGAAACTTTTTACTCAGCACAATGAAAAGGTTAAAACCCTAAAACACATGAAGAGAGGCATAAAACTTTCCTCTATCCCGTGTGCTTGCAAATTTAATTTCTACACCCTACATGAACAACTTTCTCGTCCAGCAACTTCTGCGTCTCTGACGACCTTCTCTGACTACATTCACCAGCACCCCACCCCCGACAACCTTACGACCTCCTGTGTGTCTTTTTTTCTAATTATACTTTTATTTTAAAAGTTTATTTTTTAATCCTTTAGATTTTCTTTTATTTTATTTGATTATTCATTTTAATAGTGTTTTATTCCATTAATTGTAATAGCTACCTATTTTCTTTGTTAATTTTTAGATTTTCTTGTGTTTTCATTTTCTGTTTTCTTCAATAATAATGTTCTTTTTTCATGTGTTAACTTCTCTATTATATTTTTTTGTTCTGCACTTATAGTCATGTATTCAATTTCTGTTTTAACAATATTCTGGGTTTTTTATATAGGCAAACTTTCTGTTGCGAACATAAATATATATATATATATATATACATACATACATACATACATACATACACACATATATATATATATATACATATTGAAAATTAGAAAATAAAATATTTAGGCATAGTACATTTGATTTGGAGGATATTATCTTGCCTTTGATTTAGCGAAACTATATCTCCTATAATTTATTGTAATCAATCTTTTTCTATCTATAGAAACATCCATCGGTGGTGTTTATACACACAATTTCTCCTTCATGTTTATGTTATTTCTCTTTTATTTTAACATGGTATCTAAAGCCTGATAAAGTGATCTCAAGAACCGTGCCTACCCCGTGGACCTACTATCCTTAGAGATAAATGTTTAATAAACCATGTACAACTCTAGTTTACCCTTTTGCCCACTGCTCATTTTTCGATGAAGAAATGTTTTAGTGTCGCCTCCTGTCGTTGGCCACTACTTAGCGAGTTTTTCGACGAAAGCATCATCATCATAGTCAAAATCTTCCGAACAATCTACTCATAAAATGCATTGGCCTCATCTTCGTCTCAGATGCACTGGCTCCATCTTTGTCCCAAATGCTCTACCCCGTTTATGTCCCAAATGCATTGGTCCCTATCTATGTCCTAGGTATAGTCTCAACTATGGTTTAGATGCATTGTTTTCATCTCTATCCTAAAAACAATAGATTTTGTTTCAAGTTTGAATAATTTGGGTCTCCAACATTATTGGTTTGAAGCTTCCAAATGTGGTTTCAAGAAGCACAGACCTTGTTTTGCTTGCCATGATTTTTTTCTCTCTAATGATGATTTCAGCTATCTGGCTAAACTATTTTTGTTAGCATTTCTCTCCGGCTTCTCCAGCATTCCTGAGTTGTTTTTCAAACTATTGTTTTTTGGTGGAGCTCAAATTTTTTATGTTTTCTATTTATTTATTGGAAATAAATTATTTTCTTATAACAAACTAAGAACTTAGTAAGCTTCAGCTTGAGGGAGAGTGTTGAAGATTAGGAAATAAAGTATTTAAACACAGTATCTTTGATTTAGAGGATATTATCTTATCTTTGATTTAAAGAAAACTATATTTCTTCTAAGTTACTGCAATCAATCTTTTTTTGCCTATATAAACATTTATTCGTATTGTGTTTATACATACAATTTCTCCTCCATGTATTTGTTCTCTCTTTTATTTTATATATATAT
>JAMLFT010001076.1:0-33576 GCA_026544285.1 Pachyrhizus erosus | reverse complement strand
TTTAATAATTTTCAAATAATAAATATTATTTTGATTTAAATTAAATTAAATTCTAATTATATTAATTTATAGTAAAAAATATCAAAACAAATAACAAATAAGTTGTGAAAGATATGTTTTTAATTGTTAACTTAAATCAAATTTCAATTTATTTTAACTTATATAAGACAAACAAACTACATTAAATTAAAGCTAATTCATTTAAATGTAAAATTAGACAGTGTATTATGATATTTATATTTTTTTCGAAGTGTAAATATAAATAACACTTTTACGTGGTATTAATTACAATAAATTGCAGAAGATTTATACTTATAATTTTGTACTTAATATATTTATTTTTTTTCAAAAATCATTTTGATCCGTATTCGTATATATTTTAATATCATTCTTACAAAAAAGTGGAAATAATTGTAATCACGAAAATATTATCATATTTGTACATGTTTTAATATCATAAAAATAATATTGTGATTACAAAGAAATAAGTGAATACTTTTAAATACTACAATACGATTTTAATATCGTGGTTACGAACAAAATAGGAAAAAAAAAATGAATGATAACTTTTAAAAGAAAAAAAAAGGAAACAAGAGTATGGAATTGTCTATTATCATAGTAACATGTTCTAATTGAAAATTTTCAGTAAAAAAATGTTATAATTGAATTAAGATCAATATCTGATATATAAAACTACAATTTTTTAAAATAAACAATTGAATCACATGTGCGATAAAAAATAAATACACAAACAATTTTTTAATAAAATTTATAACAAAATGTATTTAAGATATATATGCAAAATTTAGAGTGAATAATAACGAATTCTAATGGTTGATAAACAAGTCAATAAGTAGATTTTAACAGATGTCTGATTTGTTATACATATACATATATGCAAAATAATGGTGTCTTCTTTTTGTGCAAGTTTTGGTCAGTTGAAAACTTGATTTTGTGACTTCTTTTTGATGTACAAGAGATCCAAACTAGCGGGCACACTTCTAAATTCTTCACTAATAATTTTGTTAAGGTCTAATTCACTGATCATATTGGAGTCCTGCTATTGGCCTATTTCAATTTAACTATCTACACCTACGTCCTTTACATGAATTGTTTGTTTTACACTTTTCGTGGAATCATCTGGATGTTTTAAATTCTTCAATGCAACTACATTATTAAACTGGTCTAGTTTATTTTGTATTCAAAATAATTTAAATTTACTATTTATTTGGAAGATCTGAAAAATGTTAAAAAGTAGTCAGGTTCAAACATTTTTTCCCCTAAAAGTTCAAACTTAAAATTATAGCGTTTTTCATCCTTTATATAATAAAAAGTAATTTTTTGTTTTTATAAAAAAAGTCGTTTTTTTTTTTGTTTTATTCGTTGAACTTGAGAAAGTGCATATAAGCTGCGAACGTAACAAATAATATACCCAAGAACCGAGGAGGGTTATGCCACACTGATCATTATTACTTATACTTGCTTGGTCAAGAAATAGGCATAGAAAACGTGCTGTTTAATTATGAGTCAAAACAACACAAGAGATGGTGTGGCTCTTAAGAAAGTGATTTGAGAAGTTCCCGTTTGCAACATAATCGTGGGTTCCACATCAATTCATACTCCCAATTGTATGTAAGATTAGATTTAGGGAAAGGAAGCCATTCCTGATTCATACCTTCAGACTTGAAAGGAAAATTTATCGTCTGGCATCCTTCAATATACGTTTTTCTCAGTAAACTCTGATGTGTATGGTTACCCCTCAAAGTACGTTTGCAAACCTTATTTGACTTGAAACCAAATTTTAAATGAAAACAATATCAAGCATGTTTTTGTAAACTCAGTTTGCATAATGGAATTTATTCAACCTTAAATTTGTAAACTTTAATTCAAACACGGACTAAAACTTGACACATTAATTTTGTTACTATCAAATCTATTTACAATAGGAAGCTATCTGTGTGGGTTAAATTCAAACTTCACAGATGAGTGAGTGCATTGCACTAAAAATCTGTCCCACATAAAAGTTGATGATCCTTATTGGTACCAGTTTTTCGTATTCCATTTTGTGACAAGAGTTTTGACAAATACCACTTCAGAGTTCCTCTCTCTTTTAAAGGTGTCTCCTTTAAAAACGATAGATACTGTTGGAAGATCAATTGGAGCAGCTAGGCCATACCATCTTAAAGACTTTTGTTAGATCATGGGCTATCTGAGTTAGTTTCTATTAGGCCGAAGTTAGAGTTTAACTTAATTTTCCTTAAATGCCCAGCTACGGTAATTCTCTTGTATCTCCTAGGATCACTAGCAAAAAGGGATATATAAATTGTATTGTTGTCAGAGGCTGGATAGGAAAAATTCAGAGATATTTTCACTTACCATAGTTTTCTTTAATTCTCCTAAGTGTAGCTTCTGTTGCCCTGTTTAGATATACTCTAAGAATAGAGAAATCACATTTAAGATGTGGAAACTATAACTAATAACTTATAAAAATTACATCCCAAACCTAAAATCAAAACACTAAAACTTATAAACTTGGAAGTCTTTGTCTTGAGCATGTAAGAGTAGACTGTAAAGCAACCTGTTGGCTTTTGGACTGACATGTATTTGTCCTTTTACAAAAAATGACATAGGAATGGATTTCAAATCTTACACCGAACTAAAGTGAAAAAGAATCAAATCAAGCACATGCCACAGTGTGAAAAACCAACAAAAGCAATTACCATACATAGCCGTTAAAAGCAGTGGAGAACGACAGAGGAAGAGACCATAAAGGCATAGATGATGATCAAGAAGCCAAAATGAAGAGACCAATTCCTCTTGAACTTACCAAAATAACTCACAGGGGGTTCCTGATACTGAATCTCAAATTCTTCATCATCTGCAATACCATCTTTGAGTTTCATCTCTCTGAGTTTGTGTGTTGCGAAGGCAAGAGTGAGCTTGTGGCACCTTTTTTGGTACTTAAAGGCGTTGATGCATCTGAGGGTCTGAGCGAGTGAGACGTAGAAGATAAGGTGGGCGAGGGAGAGGAGCGTGATGGGGATCCAGCAGTGGCGGCATTGGAGATGAGGTGAGTGAGAGAGGGAAAGGAACACAAGGGAGAGGAATATGAAGAAAAACTGAAAGAGTTTGTGGAGTTGCTTCTTTTGGAGGTCTATGGCATTCTTCTTCTCAAGGGTCTTCTCGAAATGGAGCTGGATCAACGTGCTCAACGCTTCCAAACTTCTCTCTTTTGATTCAACTTGGTTGGTTTCATAGTCAGCCATTGGAGATGAATGGATGCACACAATGAGTGATTTTGCTTGTCTTTTTCCCAAAGATGAATGATGTTGGGCCAGGTTATTGTTGCCAAACAATAATGTTATCAGGAGATGGTAAAAAGCAGACCTTTATATACCAACTTCTGTATGACCTTTCCTTAATTACATGGTAAAAAGGAGACGAAAATTAAAAATATTTTTTTTCTCCTCTTTTTTACTGTAAAAAATAGTTAAATAAGCACTTGCTGTAGTTGCAGTTAAATATCAGGTGCGGATTCACATGTTTTTTTTTTTTTTTAAGTCATAATAGGATCACAATTTTTTTGTAAATAACGGGATAACAAATTTAACATTGGAATTGTTTAGAGTATTCTAGAAACATTATGATGAGATGAATCTATTATCTAATAACTTAGGAAGTCACATTCTCCAAAAATTAAAATCTTAAGAAACATGTTAGCTAACTATTACTAGATTTTTACTATGATGTGGTGGGAGAACGTCTTAGCAAGTCAGCAGTAAATGAGGAAATTTTAAGTCCTAGTCCAAAGTAAAAAGGGTAGATGTTGGCATGGCTGAGGTTAAGAAGAGACAGTCGAATCTCGACACATTTAATGATCCCATTAAAGTACCCAACGGTTAGCCTGCAGAAAGCATTACATACTCCTACTTTGTTTCACGTAAAGTTTTACATTCTCAATAAATCATATTCTTAAATATGTTATATCTGAAAATATTATTCTCATAAATATATTTTTTAATATTTAATAATTTTAGGAAAATATTAAAATTTATTAATTAAAAAATAAAAATAAAAAATAGTTGAAATAAATAATTATTATAAATAGTAATTTTCATTTTTATAAAATTTTTATATATTTATTTATTTTTATGGAAACAATGAGAATTCTAAAATGTAAATACTCAACTTTTCAAAAATAAAATATTTTATTATAATCTCTTAATAAATATAAAAATATTCATTCTCATCATATATATATATATAACAAAACAAACATCATTTCTCACACAAGATTCAACTAATGGTGTGTTTGAAAAAACGTTGGGTTGAATAACTTGGAAAGAAGGCGGATAACAAACAGTAGGCGATCACATATGTAAATGACTTGTAAACTTTGTTTTTTTTTTTTTTTTTAAATTAATGTTTTGAAATCTTTTTCTTCTTAAAATTGTATAGCATAGTTTTGCAACAATGTTTCAAATTAACTTTAAAATACTTTTTTATGGTATTAAAATATATGTTTGATGTAAATAAATACTTTTTAATACAAAATAAACAGAATCAAAAGCACACTTATACACTCAAATTGAGGGCCTAAATTCATTATTATTCTCATATTTGTTTACATGGCTTATGTATCTTCTTTGAACATCTTCGTTGGTAATTGTTAGGTGAGTTTTTATAGTTATGAAGTATTCTTAATTGGGTTGCTTATTAGAAGAAGACAATGCATGATTGAGTGCGTAAATCAATTAATACAAAATATTTTAATTTAATTAGTAATTTTAAATTTGAGTTAATATATGCGATTTGTAAAAAAATATAAATATTACATGTAAGAAACATTTTTATATAAAAATCAAATATTAATCATTAAAAATAATTAACTAATAACTTGTATGATTTATTTTAAATTCTTAAAAATTTGTAACATTGAAGTAAAAAAGTTGTTAAAGTTTTGAAAACTGAAATAGAATGACAAAATCCATAAACACTACTAGAAAAGACATATTTTTAATCATGTACGTATTCCTTTTATTTTATGCCACTTATGATCATGTTTTTGTTTTCTTATTTTTTAGTTAAAAAAATTGTTGAATCTAGGATAAAAACGTCAAAAGAATAAATACTTTGCAGTTTGCAGATACAAAAAAATTTGCTAAACCAGAGGATGGTGAAGGGGCTATTAATTTAGTGCGTTTTCAGGAAACATAGGGCACTGAAGATAGATTTTTCACCGTTGAATTATATTGACGTCTTCTTGTTGATGAGCAAGTCCTAGAGCAAATTATGTACTAAATTATAAAAAAGAGTATTTTTTTTTTCACACACAAATTATATACTAAATGCTTAATATATTTTTTATGTACCAAAAGAATTATATATTAAACTTTTAGTAAATAAGTTAAATTTATTTTATTTTTTTTTAAATTAATTGTAAATTATTTTAAAGGCAAACCGCAATAAAAATTAATGGGACTTGTATATTTATAGCGTGTTGATTGTTATAATTAATTTATTTTTATATTTTTTTAAAAAATTTTGAGATTTTTTTCTAAAAATTGTATTGATATTAATAAAACTAAACAAATCATTAACCCCTTTTGATTAATTTTAGCCTATTCCTTCTAACATTGTACTGATTAAAAAAAACGAATGATCTACGCCCTAAGGCATCCTGTTTTACTATATGAAAGGTAAAAGAAAAATATTTTTTTTTATCTGTTCCCTTTTCTTAATTTTGACACTTTTTTTATTTCAAATCAAAATATAAAATCTTTATATTAACATGATATTTTTTAAGGTTAATTATGTTTTTCTACAAACTAATCTAATTAGTGTCATTATTTTAATAAAAAATTATTCATGGACTGGCCGGTAAAATTATTTTTTTATTTTTAGATATTAATCCTATATCTCATTTGTGATTTGGGGTTTTGCATTACATATTACTCTCAATAATTTTCATTAAATTATAGTTTAGTATATAAATAAAAAAATCATGATAAATACAAGTTTTGTTTACCCAACGTTTACATGATTAGATATATGAATTAATATGATTAATTTTATTTTATAAATGACTAAAAATAAATAAATATAATTATATATTATTAAAAAATTATTTGCATAATAATTTATATAATTTTTGTATTGTCTTTATCTTTTTCTTACACGATATATTATAATGATAGAAAAAAATATAAAAAAATGATATTATTCAAATTATTATTATATGTATCATATTTCTTTCTTATTATTGATATATAGTTAAGAGAGTCATGATATATGATTAGAAAAGATATAAGATATTTGAAATATTTAATGGTGATCGAGTATGTTTTACAAATAATTAATAATGTTATAAGATTATTAATTATCACATATCATTAATTATATATGTAAATATAGTTAGATTTATATTATACGTGATTAATATTATTATAAGATTATCAATTATCATGTGATTAATTATATATGTAAATATAATTAATTTTATTTTATAAATAATTAAAAATAGATATTGACATTTAATTAATAATATCATAAAATTGTTAAAATATCTAATAGTGACTAGCTTTATCTCATAAATAATTATTAATATTATAAAATTATTTAAATATTTAATTAAAATAATTAATCATATATATAATAAAATTAATTATATTTACATATTTAATTAATTATATTTGTGAGATAGACGCTAGATGTATAGTTTCAGATGTAAGAAAACCAGTACTCTTATATATATTTTAGCTCTAAGTGTACCAATTAGTTTTTTTTAATAAGACGTTACCCTTTGAAAAACTAAAACTGATGAATAAAAAATAATACCAATATTTAAATAAAATTACAAAAGAATTCAAATCTCCAATAAGTTAAAATGTAAGAACCAAAACTTTATCTTAACTTTATAATTTCAAATTACAAGACTACGAGGTACAAAGTACAAACTACCCATAGTAGTTAGAGTAGGAATACAACAGTGATAAATAACTTCAAGTAATTAATTATCTTTTTTTTCTCTGAAAAAAGTAATTAATTGCTTCTCACAAGCAACATAACATGCTTAATTCTTCCCTGATAATTTCTATAAGAAGAAATCTCTGACATATTTCCTAAATGAATATTGGCCAACAAAATTCTCAAAAAAAAAAAAAAAACATATGTAAGGATAAAAATTAAAAAAATGCCTCGCGTACTAATTAATTTTGAAGATTAAAGTGGCTACGAGTTATTACTATCATCAAATCTTTCCAGTACAAAGATATTGCTTTTGTCGTCCCTTCCTATTCTCATGGTATCATCAACATATCTATGGCATAATGGAGTTTAGGAACAAAAACAAATTTCATCAATATTAATAGTATGAAAAATGGGTTGGACCTTAAAACTAAACCAACAAACAATAAAAAAAATAATCTTCAAAAAATTAGGATACGTGATTTCCAGCCATCCCTCTGGATTGAAGATGCCCAACAAAAGATTGTAATTTTTCCGAAATACATTCATCAGCTGTGCATGCAAGGAGGAAAAACAATTTAACTATGGGTGAAAATTCTGATTACCCTAGAAATATAGTCTTAATAACATTTTTAGTTTTTATAATTTCCTATGTGTGATTTTTTTTTTCTCTTAATTCTAATTGTTCGCTTTTAATCTTCATAATTTTTTAATTATTAAAATCAAGTCCCACACCCCAATTTTCAACCAGTTATTAACATGAATACAGCGAATGTGTGACGTGATATTGATTTATATAAAATTGGCAACGGAAAAAGTATATAAAATGTTTGCTAAAAAATAAAATGTATAAAATATAATGAAATTCATTTTTTATTTAAATTATCTAATACATTATTTTCATTGCCAATTTATACAAATCAATGTCATGTCACGGTTTCATTATATTTCTGTTGTATATAAGAATTTGGAGCGTGAGATTCAATTTTAACAATTGGAAGACTACAAGTGGTAAAATACTGACAAGTTAATATAATAGAATTAAAATCACAATTAAGGCATAAATGTAACGTATGGCTAACATACCTGGTCAGGAGTGATCGTTGAGTTTTCGAAATTAATGTCAACCCTCTGTCAATTTCAATGATTAACCAATTAGGTAGTTAGTTGGCAGCTATGTTAATACTTTACAGAGAAAAAAGTGACCAAACAAGGAGTGGAGTTTTAACTGTTGAGGAAGCAATCCTGAAAGAGGCCTCAATACTAAGCTGTCCAGACAATAAACTCAATCCCCTTGCACTGAACTTGATCACGTTAACTGCTTTGCTCTCCGTTTTGAAATCATATTACCAATGTTTTAACTCAGTAGATAAAAATAAAAAACTGAAAATATGGAAAACTGTGCATGGCTTGTATCTTCTAAGGTTCAAAGCTATCAAGTAAAATTTCAATTCAAAGGAAAACAGCCTTTATCATACCAAATTGAGAACTGTATTGTTTTTGTACCTCGGATATATCAATAGTCTGAAAAAACTCATCCAATGAAATAAAGTCTCTGAGGCCTAACTTGGTCCTCTTTGATCCCAAAATTGAGATTGTACTATAAACAAGCCTCCAACACCCAGCCACCTACCCATAATAAAAACATGAAAAATGTTTCATGGACACATGCTAGTAGACACCCAAAGAGAGAGAAGTGTATGTGATATGATGTCACAATAATAGAAAGACAGAAAAATTAGGAGTGTCAAATGAGGTGTTTGTATTGTCCAGTGTCTAAATATCATAACTCTTAAAATATAATATTTTTAAGCTCCAGAATGTCAATGAGGAAGGACTGATGTTACCTTCTCAAGTTCTAGAGTTGGGCATAGAGTTGGGTTCAGAGATTCTAGCTGCTTCACCAAACTTTCAATTTCAGATTTCTTGGCAGATGGGATTCCAAAAATTCCCCTATTGATTCCTTGAAACATGTTTGTTTGCAACCCTTTTCAATCATATTACTCTCTCTACAGTGTTATCTAAATTCTTAATAACAAAGGGAGATGAAAATAATACCTTCCAGCGCCTGGTAAAGCTCTGTTTTCTTCTGAGTAAGCGCTTCAAGTTCAACTAAGCCTGAACCAGAATTGTGTTCTGCAACTTTAACGGGTCTAAACCATAATGGTCTCTCACCAAATCTTGAGGTGTTTATTCTTGAATGATTTCTAGCTGGGACAAAATTTTGGAGTTTCATGGCATTTATGGTTCTAAAAATGAGAGGACTAACATGGGAATCCGTCATTTGTGGCTGGACTAGCTTAGTGACCATTGATCCTTCATGTGGAGAGTATCGTTGCTCTATCTCTCTTGTTGATAAGGAGTTATTAGGATGAAATTTTTGGCCGTAGGGAAACTGTTACACGTTTTCATGCTTTTTAGTTTATATATGAAGGTTGTGGATAGGTCTATTGAGACATGTGGTTTAGAAGTTCCCATTTGAATGACACGAGATCCAGTTGATAGATACCTTATGCGCGTTGGTCTTCTACGCGCCAACTTCAGAAGGCCCATGTTCCAAATTTTGTAAAAGTGGTTGCCAACCATTATTTTGCGGATCGTAAAAAGAGGGGAAAAACCATTATTTTCTGAGGTTTCGATATAAAAAATTACAGTGCAACTGAGTCTTCGTTTCAATAGTGAATTCACACGATCGGCTTTAGCCTTTCCCGCTGCACACAACTCTAGGATCATATTCGGAAGATTATGAATTTATCGACTTCGCACGTGATTTGGATATAGACTAGATAGGGTACAAACAAAGAAAGAACTTCTCAAGCTGCTGATTTATTCGTTGCATGGGAAAGAGCAGATGTGCAAAGACGTCTTTTAAGCTTGTGTATAACTTCTAGTGAGATAAGAAGACACAAATATTAGACATGCTAAATTGAAACCCAGAAAACCTCGAATTAAATCCTCAAATGTATCTAATGCAGTTTATGATCTGGCAACAATCCCTAAAATCTTGAAATAAAACTTATTTTGTAAGTCCTTCAATTGAACTAAATTTTGCAAATCAACAATTTTTATAGAAGAAAGCAGTTAGTAAGAAAAACAAAACACATTCAACGGAAATAAAAATGAATGTATCTAGACGAGTAAAAATATCCTAGAGTCTTACTTGTTAAAAAGAAAACCCTACAAGTTAAGTCACTATAACTAGTGAGACGTGGGTGATTTATATAAGACCACAGGTTCAGAACTGTAGTCACGTAAAGAGAAAATAGACCTAAATAGTATACATGGCAAATGTTTTGAAAGTTTCTACCTAAAGGGGGTCACCCGACAAATTATGGTTGATCTAAAAGTTCCTGCCTAAAGAGGGTCATATATCTTAAAATAACTTACCGAAAGCCAGAAATTTTGTTACTAAAATTTAGTAGTACAGTTAATAATTCGAGTGTCGATAAAAATACATAGAACTAGAATCCACAAACAACTTCAACTGTCAGCTACACACTGTATGGATTTCTTATTTATAACTATTATTATAACCGAAACATATGCTCTAGGCAGCAGAATTTGATTGGGTGGATTCTTGCTGTTGTTTCCACTGCTCTGGAGTAACAGTTTTCATTATAGAGAGAGCATGAATCTGTTTCATTTCCTCCTCTAAGGCAGCATTCACCATTCGATGCCTCTCCAGTAGCCTTTTGCCTTCAAATTGTTCCGATACAATCTCCACTACAAAACTTGCACCGCACCTAATAGCCACAAGAAGAAAATTATAAGATTGTAAGATAAAAAAAAAATAAAAAAATAGAGGAACTAAACAGTGCTATAAAGTAGAGAACACAAAATCAGTTGATGGAAAAAAAAACTTACCCTCCAGATGTATCAACCACTTCCTGAAACATAAATACAATAAATCAGAACACAGAATTTGAAGAAAGGAAGTGGGTGTGGGTGTCAAATACAGGGTACACCCGTGAAGTTAGCCCATTTCATGCGGTGTATAACATTTGCTTTGTTGTGCATAACTCCCATGAACTTGGGCAAACTATGAAACTGTTAAACAGAGGGTTAGAACTAACAATCTCTAAACCCTTACAAAATAACCCCCTTGAAAGTGAACAAATTTTCATATTTAATACACATAAAATTCCATATTTAACAAATTACACACCCCATGTAACATGCAAGTGGGAAGCTCTCCATTAACAATACTGAAAGAAGATTTTGTAAATGTTAACAATAAGATTGGACATTCGTGAAAAATTCATGAGCCAACACTTAACTCAAGGTCACTGCATAGTTCACTCAGACTGTCCAGTGTCAAAAGGAAATTCCAAAATTGTTATATGGATTTCTGACAGTCCTAGATAATAACAGGGTACCATATAGCACATGAGATTTTAAGATCGAGTAAAATTCCGATGCACTATCTAAACTACCAAGATCCAATGGATAAGCAAAAACACCATGAACAATGTATTCTCACACAAATAAAATAAATAACAAAGCCAATAATCCTTGTAGGAGAAGAAAGTTTATGTCAGCAACTCTTTGATATCTACAAAAGGTTGAAGTCAGATATGGAAAAGCTAACCCACTAGGGTCGGCAAGTGATGGGTGTTTGGGTAGTTTGTACAAAGTCCGAGGTTCAAATCTTGCTGCCACAGATACACCAAAGAAAACAAATAAGGAAAATACTTGGAACAAAAAATACTTAAGCTCATCAGAAGGAGCAAAGCGGTACAACCCTGTCCAAAAGAAATCAGACAGCCAAAGAGAAAAATCTGGTGGCTTAAGAATTCGCATTACTATATCTGGTACATGTCACAGATTTGGATATGCCCTATGCCACCTTGCCAAGTGCAGGAAGTTGGGATATACTAGTCAGTATGCTGTGGTTTTGCAGTATGCTTTTGTACTTGCCTTGGGATGCAAGGGTTTCTTTCTCAGATTCCCACACCCATAAAAAATAAATAGAGCTATGAAGAAATTGAAGATCTATTAGATACAGACATCACCATCCACAATCATCATCATTTCAATCATTTGCAGAGTGCAAATGGGGTTCTTTGGGCATTCCCATGCTCACTGTCTTCCTCCCAATAGTGCTGTTACATCTCCACTTCCTATTCCATCCTCATCAACTTTGAGCTCCACCCATTACCCATCTTGATGCTACCTTCACAGCCTTGCCTGCCTATCTCATCTCCTACTGTCATTTTCATGAATTGAAACAAGAATGGGGAGTGACCTAACTCACAACTCAAGCATGAGTTGCTACCCACAAACCAATTCACGGTTCTATAGATAAACCAACGAATTATGCTTCACTACTTAGGAAGCTTAAAGAGGGAATCCTTTTGGATAATGGTTCATTTCAACCAAAAGGTATTTCTCATTTAGATGCTGAAACTTGTAGATTCTATACAAGACTTATAAAAGAAGAAAATAAGAAAAAATGAAATAAGTTTCTCCAAAAACTAAAATTAATCTATGTCTAAGCTAATATGTAGAAATTCTTTTATATTATTTTCTCTAACATTTAACTTTGAATTTATAAATAAGCTAATTTTATCTCATGAAGAAACTTATTTCCTTTTGCTTTCTTATTTTCTTTTCCTACACGTACTTAAAGGGAATTTTATCCAAACAGGTCCAAAGGCACTTACAGAAGTACTTTTAATATACCGAAATCACCTTTGGGATTTTGGTAAGAAGGAAAACTCAATTGAACGCACAACTTGGAGAGTCATGAATTTGGACAACTCTGAACACATATTAATTAGAACTTAGAAAAGAAAATAATAAGATGGCGCCAGCCGCATAATACAATTTTGATTAGGTATGGCAAAGGGACTGGACAGAAATGGTATATTGTTCCCTGAACCCTGTACATAATCCCTGATAGGGATAAATATATCCACCACACATCCCCATCCTCCCCATCTTCTCCAGTAAAATAAAAATTATTTTTTAATAATATATTTATATTTTTTTTCTAAATTTTAATTTAAAATTAATTTTATATCATTAAATTGAATAAATCATAAAAATATATTGATTCATGACATAAATTTATTTCATCATAATAAAAAAAAAATGTGGGGTACCCGTCCGTGTTTTAAATTGTGGGGTAATAGTTGTGCCCTTATCCGATCAAAGTTCTCGGTCAAAATTGGGACGGATTCGGGGGATACGGATAATTCTATCATCCCTAATTTTGATAGTTAGCAAGCAGCAAAGGGTGAAAGGCTTCTGAATTTGATACATAAAAAAGGAAATAATTGGCACACAGTCAAGCACTGGAAGTAAAATTGCAAAAGAAATACGCGTTAATACCTAATTGTTATTACAAAGCACACTCCAACTAGGGAATGAAGCATGCAACTGATGTTTGAGAAAGACCAGAAATATAGAGTGATATTTGATGCATAAGAAAATGAAAGAAGAGAAGAAAAAGCGGAAGGAAAGGCTTACAAGATGAGAAGGGTTTAGTTTGGCCTTCAAAGATGATTCAACTTGTTCCTTCGTCACGCCCATCTCTCTTCTCTACCACTATCCTCTCAATCTCTCTCTTCTTTTTCGGCCTTCAATTTATTTTCTGTTCTTTCGCATTTTCATTAACGGAATATATTCGCGTTTTGATTTTGCGTTGTCCAGACGCTGATAGAAAAGAAACATGTTGAGAGCAAACAAGAAAAAAAAAATGGTTACAATGAAGAATATTTAATAATTATGAAAAAGTTATATACTTAAATACTTATCCTCCAAAATATTTATCCAAATACTCGTATTTTTAAATGATTGGGAAATGGACAATTGAAAACTTCCGAACGTTAATTTTTTTCTTTTCTATAAAAAGGAAAATCGACTTATGGAAATTAGAATTCCCGACATCGTTGTTTAATTTTTAGTTAATAAAATTTATGATTTATTTAAATAATTAAATGTGTAATAATTAGTTTCTTATTTAAACAATTAATCAGTTCATAGTTTAAAATGTATTAGGATTAGGGTTTTGTATTAAAATGACGTATTTTAAGAGTAAAAAAAATTATCAAATTGTATTATAAAAGGACTTAAAATTAATATCTTGATTAAAATTTTATATTTATAAATAATAAATAAATTAATATTGATCATTATTGATGCAACATTATAAATAGTGTTTATATTTGATTGTGAATAAAAAAAAAGATTGTGAGAGAAAAAAATAAAAAGAAGTAAAATGGAATAAAAAGAAAGTGAAAAATAAAGTTGTTTTGTTGAAGTAAAAAAGAGTGAAAAATAAAAAAAATATTTGAATTAAAATGAATTAGTTGGTAAAAAAATATTAAGCATCAATAAAATTTTCATCTTATTTCTTGTTAAATACATATTTGACTAATTTAATTTTTCATAAAATGTTTTCTTTATTTAAAAAAGGCATATAATCGATTATGTCTATTGCATAATTGATTATATGTTAAGTTGAATTCAATTTGTTTTAATTTGGTATCATATAATCGATTATATTTTAGATATAATTGATTATATGTCATTTTAAGAATAAATACTTTTTTAGAAATATTTTTTTTATTGTGTATTTTATCATTTTTTTTATTTCTTAATTGTATTGAACAATTTTTTAGTAAGGTCGATTATAAATTTGAAACATATCTCTCTTTAATCTATAAAAAAAATGTCTAATTTTTTATTTTCATCTCTTTTCAATTTCATTCTTACAAAATATAGTGAGCAATAGAGTTAATTTCTTAAATATTGATTGATTGATGTTGTTTTATGTTGTCATTGTTGTCTTTCATCTTATTATACATTCTCATCTTGATACACCATATATGACTTTAAAGAACTAAGGGTAGCATGGTGGAGAAATGATAGAACATCAAATAAGTATTAGTTGACTTTAGAATTCTAACTTTTATACTAGATAGATTGTTAATAAAATCATCTCTAATTGATGTGAATGAGTGTCAATGAATATCAAAATGTAATGAGTCAACTTCTTATTCTTGTTATGGAGTCTAAGCTAATAAGCATAAAATAGATCTCGTGATTTAAGTGATTGTTTGACTATATTTGTAGAGTGACTAAATTTGAGTTAAATATGTTCTATGAGTTTTATAATTGTTGTGTTGATGACAAACCATGGATAGGTGATGAAGTTTTTTCCAACCTTCTTAGAATTCGAACCTATCTAAGGCTAGGAATGCATTATTGAATCATAATTCAAATAATCAAAGTGCAACATCCATAACCAAGAACACAAAATCCAATAACAGAAAATACATAAAAGTAAAACAATTGTAGAATTCACTTTGATCAGAAATGCACAAATTAAAACGTCGTTCTCTAAAGGGAACGGTTGCAAAATATGAAGTTAGACACATGAATCGGAGAATAGAAATTGAGAATGCTAGTTCTGACTTATGAAATTGCAAATTTGGAGTAAGAACGAATTGGATATAGATGCCACAAATAACGGGATTTGATAAGCCTTGGTGATTGCCACAAGAATAAAAGTAATTTTTGATAAGACTAATGATTCAAGCAAGAACCCTAGCAAAATAATTCTCACACTCAATGTTTATGCCAAAAACGTATTTGTCACTTGTAAGTTCCTAAATGTTTAATACAAGTTCATTTCTTCAGTTTAACTCATTTGAAAGTAAATATAAGAAAAAATAAAAACTCTATATTACTAATAAATTGATTTGTCATGGACAATCTAAACTAAGGGTGCAAGGTTTAATACTAGTTACATGCAATTTATTGTTGTGGTTTTTTATACACACAATTTTACAAAATACTTAAATACTAAGTCTTAGTCTAATAATTGGGCCTACACTCTCCTCTTTATCCAAAAAGGTTATGTACATGATTAGTCTAATTTCCAATACATGTTGAGCCTCCAACAGATAGGTCACCTAAGCCTTGAATGGAATCTTGGGCTTGAGTTTAGACTTTTTGGTCATAGACTTGGATCTTGATGTTTTCATCAATGGGTGTTGGCTCTTGTGGGTCTCAACACCTCATCTAGTTTTATTATCTTATTCATGTAGAGTCATATTATAAGAATGATTATAATTAATAATATTTAAAGATATTTTTAACAATTTATTATCTAAATTAAGGGATGCTACATTTTTTATAGATGACACTAATATTTTACTCTCACTTCTACGTGTCACAATTGGGGTGAAGAAGGATAGTTTTCGAGCTTCGTCAATGTCATTGAAGAAGAAGTGGAGTTACCTTTAAAGACTCTAATACCCAAGTCAGCATAATGAGTAGCTACAAAGAATAAAATATGTCAAGAGAAGTAATTTGTGAATGTATTTACAAACATAGAAAGATGGTAGATTTGGATCCTCTCCATCCCTTCTATCATTTACACTTTTTTTTTTCTATTTTAATGCACCTTTTGAGCTAAAGAAATTCAACTTGAGATATAGTCTATTTTTTAGTTAAGTGACATCACTTTGTCACTTATCATAAAAGGTTAAGAAAAATACTTATTTTAAATGTTCCTTATATGTAATACCTATATCTTGTGCAAGAGATACTAAAATAATTTAAGAGAGTAAACAACCAACTTTTAATATCAAGATCTACATAATGATAGTTTCTTGATGATATTTTAATGGTCATAAACATGATCATGTGATTGAATGATAAATTTAAAGAATAAATAATGAATATTTAATTTCTTGATCCAGTTATTATGACAACTAGAATGGATCATATAAACTTTTTAACAATCATTTTTATATAAAATGGAGTGATAATCTTCAAAGTAATTCACTTAGTATCTATTTTATGTTATTATTGTTAATATAATAAAAAATTGTATTTAGTTATCTCCATTAATATAAAAATACTGTTAAGATATAAAATCTTATAAGAATCATGTCGCCATAGTGACACGGGACCAAATTCTGTAAGCCCTAAGATCTGCTACAATAATTGGCAGGTTAACGATCAAGTAATCAAATTAAAATCTGAGACCCTATACCAGAATTGTTACTTGCATGTCGTACTTACTTTTTTGTGGTTAATATTGGTTTTCGAGAAGGTAAAACGCCTTACTCGTGGATTTAAGTTAGATACATAAAAAAAAGTTAAGATATTTGATATCACATCAAGAAGGTAGAATTCACAATCAAGAGAGTTTTACACTCTTTTTCTCATAACTGATTGGTAAAAGTTTATTGTTTAATAGAAAATTAACAAGACATTTGCTCTAAGGAATTTGGAGAATGCAAAAATTAATTTATCAACTAGTAGGTGAAACAGTAATTTAATGGCTGCATTTATGTCGTGTAAATATGTTTATGCATTTAAATTATTTTATTGATTTATTTACGTCTTTGTACGAAATCACATGAACTTCTGGTTAATTTAAAGTTTAAATTACTATTATTAGTAGTAAGTTTAATTTTCTTCAAAAATGAAAAATTTTAATTATATTTTTCTGCCCCAAAATTTCATAATATAAAATTTTTTGTCACTAATATTTTATAGTAATTTTATCTTTAAATAATTTATTTTCACATTTTACTATATGATAAATTTGTTAATTTTATGATAATTATTATAAAAATTATATTTATAATTAATTAAGAACATAATTTTTATACTGAAAATACTTGAAGATTAAACTTATTTTTTAAACCGAAAAACAGATTAACTAAGAAATTGTTTTGTTTAATTAAAAACTTAAAAAGTAATGGCAGCAAAAATAATATTCTTTTGGACCACTTGTTTGGACATTTATGGTGAAAAAATAACAGAGTTGCAGAAGTGCTTTCTGAACCACTCAAGAGGAATTTCCCTTTTTCAGAAACAAAGAAGAAAAAGATATACAAACAAAAGAGATACATCACAAAATAAAAACAGAAAAGAAACAAAAAAAATATGATGCATAAAAATAACCTCTCTGGAGTGGTTTCAGAATGGTACCGTCCGCTTCAGAGAGACAATGGCAACAAAATCTTTGGGCTTCGCTCTGTCCGTAAGCCACTTCTTCGCTTCCAAGTCGCCACCGAAAAGTTGTGTCTTTCATTTCAGATGCTCTGCTGGTAACCCCTGCTTCTTCCCTCTCCCCTCCATTTTCTTTACGTTTATAAACCAATTTTACGTGCTTAGTTTCTAGTTTACAATTTTGCATGGAGCTTCAAGAAATTGAAGCAGCTTTTTGTTTTGGCTTGAAATATAGGCAATGAAAAAAGACCCTGGAAAACTTCGGATGCTAGACTTGTGTTAGAAGACGGATCAATCTGGAAAGCAAAGTCGTTTGGTGCTTCAGGAACCCAAGTTGGTGAAGTTATTTTTAATACATCATTGACAGGGTGAGATTAGATGAACTATAAATCTTGTGATCCTGACTTTGTTATTATGACATGCATTCAATCTGAATGTTGATATATATAGGTGTTTGTTTATTTATTATTTTTTCACTGCAGGTATCAAGAAATTCTAACTGATCCTAGTTATGCTGGTCAGTTTGTGCTGATGACAAATCCGCATATTGGTAACACTGGTGTAAATTTTGGTAAGTATTCGAATTCTAAGTCTGTTGAATATTTGTTGTTGGAAGTCTTCTGAAACCTACCTTCTGATGCACTGATTGCTAGATGATGAGGAATCAAGACAGTGCTTCCTTGCCGGTCTAGTAATTAGAAGTTTGAGCATCAGGTTTTATTCACATGCTCTTCAAATGTTTTTCTTTGATTGATTTTTACTTTGGCTATGCTTACTTTTTGTTTCTGCTTGCAATAAATTTATGCAGTACGTCCAGCTGGAGATGTGCAGAAACTCTAGGTGATTACTTAGCAGAACGGAATATCATGGGAATTTGTAAGTAATTTATATGAACATATAATTCTGTAAGTGTTACTATGAGAAAATCTACTCTCTTCACAACTTCAGGTTTTGCCTTTTACTTTGGTGACAATACTTTGTGATGCAACAGATGATGTTGACACACGGGCTATCACACGCAGATTACGGCAAGATGGTAGTCTTATTGGTGTGTTGAGTACTGACAATTCTAAAACAGATGAGGAACTACTTAAGATGTCGCATTCTTGGGACATTGTCGGTAAGGGTGAAAGACTTTGAGGCTCTGGAAACATATCTTATAAGTGGAAGTACTGACTGCTGTTTCGTTTTGCAGGTATTGATTTAATAAGTGGAGTATCATGTCAGTCTGTGCATAAATGGGTTGATACAACAAAGGAAGAATGGGATTTTAGTTCTAAGGGGTGTGGGGAGACTTTCCATGTAAGTATTAGCAGTGTATTCAGTAGGCATTGCCTCCTTCCTTTTGCTTGACAAAAGTTAAAGTTAATTTACAACTAATGTGGTGAATGAATCATAGGTTGTTGCATATGATTTTGGAATTAAACATAATATACTTAGGCGCTTGGCATCTTATGGCTGTAAAATCACTATTGTGCCATCTACATGGCCGGCATCAGAAACCTTGAAGATGCAGCCAGATGGAGTGCTTTTTAGCAATGGCCCTGGTGATCCATCTGCTGTTCCTTATGCTGTTGAGACAGTAAAGAATATTCTAGGAAAGGTGCCTGTTTTTGGAATTTGCATGGGCCATCAATTGCTAGGCCAGGCTTTAGGAGGCAAAACCTTAAAAATGAAATTTGGTCATCATGGAGGGAATCATCCTGTTCGTAACCTTCGAACTGGCCATGTTGAAATTAGTGCTCAGGTGTGATCAAATGGACTTTTCTTCTATGCTAATTCTTTTATACAAGTGTATTTTAGAACATTGTTTTCTTTATAGAGTTCACTTTTTATTTATTAAATAAATTTTGTAGTGTTCCTCCTAAACCATATCTTGTGTAAAATCCATGAATCTTTTGGTTATGCTAAAGGAGAGAAGAACATTGGTTTTAGATGTATGCTAACGAGGAGGGTAAGTACCCTGCTTTCTCTCTTAAAATGAAAAGTAACATATAACCCCAAAATAATAGTAAAAAAGTATTCACTATAATAATGTGTTTGTGGTTAAAACTACTTATGCAGTAACTCAGCTCATGTCCCTGTTGTATAAACAAAGATAGTTTGTTAATGTTGCACGTAGTCACTGACCGAACTAGTTTGTGTGTTGGATCTTTAATCTCTTCATGTAGTAGGCAGCATAAAATATTATATCCGTGTAACTGGTGATATGAGGCTTGATTGTTGTTATTGTTTGGCATGGCTTTGTATAATCATAAATTAAAACTCGTATTGGCAGAATCACAACTATGCTGTTGACCCTGCCACATTGCCAGAAGGAGTGGAGGTTACTCATATCAATCTTAATGATGGAAGCTGTGCTGGCCTGGCCTTCCCTGCTCAAAGAATAATGTCTCTTCAATATCACCCAGAGGCATCCCCAGGACCTCATGATTCTGATTACGGTATGTGATAAAACATTGCATCATCATTTCAGTTAACTTCATAACTAATGTGATCCAATTATTATGCAGCTTTTAGGGAGTTTGTAGAATTAATGAAGCAGAACAAGAAACCCAAACACCAACTATCAAGAGTGTCTGGTCTGGACGTGTAATGCTGGAAACTGATACAAACTCACGAGGGTTGAATAAGCTTTATTTTCTTCCACATCTGGAACAAGTGCAAGCCTGGCATGGCTGAGATTGTTATAACCCTTCAGTTGAGGGATCCATGTACTTTTTTCAAGAGCAGTGAAGAGCACCAATATTTTTATTCTCTCCAACCAACTGATATTGTACAGAAAACCGTATGTTTCGAATCCTGGGTTTGATAAGAAATCAACAACTGATTCTACTAATCCAACAGCTAAATTTGCAAGATTATAAAAGACCAACATTAAATGGAGCTGCTTAACCGGTCTAAGCAATGGTTATCAATACTAATAGAACAGGTTGAGTTCCTTGTTGGCGGAATTCATTTGAAACTTACAGCAGAAAATGAACAAAAACCACCATAAAGAATTCAAGTATAATAAAGTAAAGTATCACTAACATGGTCGTTAAACATCACCTTTCATGGCAAACATGAGTTACCCGAAGAATTGGATTAAATCGATAAAACAGAAAAACAAATGGCTACATAGACAACAAGCCAAGTTCTTAATACTTTCAATTACTAATCATTAAACGATTCCTTCCATCCAATTTGATTGATCAAGTGAGCCAACAATCCATAGACAAAGCACATTCTGAAGAGACAAATATCTGACAATAAAAACATTTGATTACAAATATAAGAACTTCATTACAAGAAACCTAAAAAGCACCTGCTGAACATAAGAAGCACATAAAAACTAGAAATCAATAGAAGGTAAAGTAGTAAATTTTAAAACTAAGCCCTTTCACCCCTGATTCTTCTGGCGAGTTGAATATCCTTAGGCATAATAGTGACCCTCTTGGCGTGAATGGCGCAAAGGTTAGTGTCTTCAAAGAGACCGACCAAGTAAGCCTCAGCAGCTTCCTGGAGAGCGGAAACGGCACTGCTCTGGAACCTGAGATCCGTTTTGAAGTCCTGAGCGATTTCTCGAACCAAACGCTGAAACGGAAGCTTTCGAATCAGAAGCTCCGTGCTCTTCTGGTACTTTCTGATCTCCCTAAGGGCCACGGTTCCAGGCCTGAACCTGTGTGGTTTCTTCACTCCGCCGGTAGCCGGAGCAGACTTCCGAGCGGCCTTGGTCGCCAACTGCTTGCGGGGAGCCTTGCCGCCGGTGGACTTACGAGCCGTTTGCTTTGTACGTGCCATCTTAAGGTTTTTGGAAGAGCGTTTGGAAGTAAAAAATGCTTTGGACTTTGGTGGAATGAAGATGAGAGTGAAAGGGGGTTCAATTTTATAGAAGAGAGAGAGCTTGAAATTTACGAGGGAGGGAGTTTTGCGTTTCGTGGCTTTGGGTATGCATCGATCCATGTGTGAGTAAATCCAACGGTTAAGATTGCGTTTTCAGATATCACGCGGATTCATCTTTTTAATTTTTCGCTTTTCGAGCTTTTTTTTCACCTTCGGTTTTGGTTTGGCGCCAGGAAAGCCCCCTACTTATCATTTTTTGCCTTTCGTTTTCTAACGAAACATTCCAACCTTTTCAGTTTCCCGCCTTGTTTGTATAGTAAAATGGATTTTAATTTAATTTGTGAAATTATTACTAGTAATTATTAAAGTCATCAATTAAAACATGTCTAAACAAATCTCGCAAGTAATTGTAGTTTGTACATCGATAAAAATTTATTTATATATATATATATATAATTTTATTTTAAATTTACAATAAATAATTTACATTATAATATAAATATTTTAATTATTAATAATTTTAAAAGACTAATAATAAAAGTTAATCTGAGTTAGAATTAAAAGAAATTAGTTTGAGATGATTGATGTAAAAAAATCTGGTCAGGGACATGGTATTGTATGAGATACATATTCAAAACAAAAGAGAATATGATATTCAAAATATTTAACATTTATGATTCATGTATATCTTTTTATATACAATTAAAAGTATTATTTAACATGGTTTGGTCTTTAATGTTAAGAATGGGTGCGAAGAAAAAAATGAATAAAAATGTGAGAAACAAATATAAATAAAAAAAAAAAGCAAAATAAAGTAGTAAGATTATGAAAATTAAGATTGTATGGTTAAAATAAAAAAATAAATAAAAAGGATATTAAATATTTGAATTAAAATAGTGTGATAGGTATAAAAAAATAATATTAAATAAAATATTTTATTATTATTATTATTTATTATAAAATATTATTAAGAATTAAGCAGGATCTGAACAAAAAAAAGAGGGATGCTATTGATTACAAATAGCTTCAGCACGAAATACACAGGTGTCATAATATTACTTTATTTTAAATAAATAATAATTAAAAAACAAAGGACTTAATTAATAAATAAAACCATAGTTGTGCTTAATTTATGAAATCAGTTGCATACTATTATGCATTTTTGTTAAAAAGAAAAAGGGAAACTATATAACTGATTTTGCAAATGCACAGTCGGTTGTGTTATGCTTTTCAATTTGCTAAGTGTGCGTGGAGAAAGAAGTTTATTTAAAGAAATTACGTGTTATTGTACATTTTCAATTTTTTTCACCAATTCTGTTAAGAAACTCTGCTCCATGAAGCCAGTTACAGAGTTTGATAAAAAGTTTTGAAGGTGCTACAATAATTAAATATGATATATTTTTATAAAATTATCTCTTATGAGTAATTTTAAACTTTTAATGACATGTAAATCTCTTACGACATATTATAATTTTTATAAAAATCTCTTATGAGTACTAAAAATTTTAAAAAGTTTCCATGAGCATAGACCCTCTTAAACTTTGTGGTCGTATGAAGCTCAATATTTTTTCTAAACTTTTCACCCTAAATCATCGGTTACTATAGCAAAGTTTGATGAACAGAAATTCAATGGCATCTAATTTCATAATTTGGCAACATTCGGTGTTAGGCATTCTTCTCTGGCAGGAGTTGAATGCTGCTCTCGAAAAGAAAAAACTCCAAACAATGGAAAAGAACGAATAGGAAAAACTCAAACATCTCCCCTGTCAAACATGCTTGTGTATTACTAAAGGAAAGAAGTATAACTTTATGCAGGAGAATACACCAAGCAAAAGCTGAAGAATTAAATCATGAACAAAACTGACAAGTACAGGGTATCATTCAGGACTATGCTGACAAATTTGTGGAATCTCAGCTGAAAAGATCAAAGACTTCGATAAGCCTTTGAACTATATACATCTCGATAATCAAATGAAATTAAATAATAATAATAATAATAATCACAATAAGTTGAATTGGAGTGTTAGTTCAAAGGTCAAACCCGGTAAAGATTAATGTGTCCTTTCTCGTGAGAAGGGACTCGCAAGAAAAAAATATCCAAAGCTAAAGCCACAAATTCATCCGTAATAAAGGTTAGAGAAGAAACAAATTTAACATCACAATTCATATCTAAGAACATCGTTGCAACAAATTACAACTCATAACCCTAAAAGCAATTAAAGAAAACAGAGAGAGAGAGAGATGGGAAAGCGTAAAACTAAGCCCTTTCGCCTCTAATTCTTCTGGCAAGCTGAATATCCTTAGGCATAATAGTGACCCTCTTGGCGTGAATGGCGCAAAGGTTAGTGTCTTCAAAGAGACCGACCAAGTAAGCCTCAGCAGCTTCCTGGAGAGCGGAAACGGCACTGCTCTGGAACCTGAGATCCGTTTTGAAGTCCTGAGCGATTTCTCGAACCAAACGCTGAAACGGAAGCTTTCGAATCAGAAGCTCCGTGCTCTTCTGGTACTTTCTGATCTCCCTAAGGGCCACGGTTCCAGGCCTGAACCTGTGTGGTTTCTTCACTCCGCCGGTAGCCGGAGCAGACTTCCGAGCGGCCTTGGTCGCCAGCTGTTTACGGGGAGCCTTGCCGCCGGTGGACTTACGGGCTGTTTGCTTTGTACGTGCCATCTTCAAGACCGATTCTAAGTTTGTTCTATTCTGATGCAGAAAGGGCCATTTATAGGAGTGAGGAGGGAGCTTTGCTTTTCGACCGATCCGTGTGTGGCTTCATCGGACGGCTACGATTTCCTTCTTAGACGTCACGCGGATTCCTCCTTTCAATTTTACTTTTGGTTTCGCGCCACCAGACTCGTCTATTCCTAATATTTTTTTCCCTCTTCTAAATTTTTTTTAAGTTTTTCGGTTTCCTGGGAATTACCAAATAGATTTATTTAGTTATAAATTTAAACAAGTCCAAATAAATGTATGATTGCTTTATCCTTTGAGTTTTTAAATTAAAATATTTATACTTCAAAAAATTTTAAACTGTTTAGATGCTCTAATGAGTTATCGTATTATCTTCTAAAAAGAAGAAAAAAAAAATCTGTTTAAAAGATATAGCTATTTTTTTCAACTTCTTCAAACAGTTTTTTTTCACCATAAAATTACTACAAATATATATAACAACTTCATTGATAATTATTTTTTATAAAAAAATTAATTAATTATCTTTAATGACTCTCCTTTTCTACATATATTTTTTCTTTTATAAAATTTGAATCTAAGATTTTATTTAAAAGAGATCACATGGTCAATCAGACCGATAATGGTATTATTTAAAAAATTGTAAAGTATTTTTTAAAAAATTAATTAAAAAGAGACGTGTGTAAAAAATAAAATAAAGCTAAATTAATTGACGATGAATTTACTTTTGAGCTTAGTTTGCATGCCGTATAAATATTTTTATACGGTTAATTAATTAAAAATTTCTTAAAATATTTTATTTTAGAGATATATTTTTGTTCCCTAGAATTAAATTATTCACATTTTTTAGTTTTTTGCTAGCCATTAAATGTAGTTGTTTAATATTTATATATGCCATGAAGTTTGCCTTTTATAGGCTCACCTTGTACCACGCATCATAAAGAAATCAAATACAAATATCGAATTAAAGTGATTTTCCTTCCTGTTCTTCGTGTTTTGATTATTGATTGTGTCAACTCAATTAACATGTTTTCATATCACATAAGTGGTCAAAGTGAAGACTAACAAATTTGACTATACATGGGATGATACTATTAATTCCTTTTTCGTGTATCTATTTTAATGCAAAACTTACAATTAAGATTAATTTTACAAATTTATAGTTAGTTTAATGTCACGTGTGTTTATTTTAACTATTTGAAATATGTCATAAAATTAATTTTAAATGAAAATTTTGCATTAAAATCTTTGTATATAAAAGAAAGGTTATGGTACATTAATTTTTTCGTTTAAATTAAAATTAATTATGATATTTAAAAATAATGCATTTTATTATGTGTCATGATATTATTATTATAGTAATTATAATATAACTAAAAAGCTTTTAAATTTAGTGATATTAAAGATTAATTAAAAATACATAAATAATTAATAAACATAATATTAATTGAAATATATTTTAATATGAAATTTCATAATTATCGATACCATTAATATAAAGTAATATTAATATTTTGAATTTATTTATTTATATTAACTAAATTTGTTTACTTATTAATATTGGTTATAGGACGTAGTTTATTTATTGTGAAAATTTAATAATACTAGTCTTATTAAAAAATAATTAATTGTTAATGTAATTAGGATAACGTAATTATTGAGAGATCCGATAACGTATTTTAATTGTGTTAATTAATATGGATATGTCAAATTAATATTTACGTGTAATTAATAAATATAAAAAGGAAATTGAAAAAAAGTAACATATTATATATATATATGTGCCTAAAAAAGGTAACATAGTGTATATATATACACACACGTACAAGTATAAGCATTGGTTATATTAACACGAAATTCTGAAATTATTAATGTAATTTTAATTGTATTAATTGATATTATTAATATAAAAAATGAAAAATATGAAATTGATATTCAGTATTTATAATACAAATTTATTTAATTTAATATGGCTCGATCATTGAATGTGTTTAATTGGATGGTCTGATAACTGTTTTTATAAAACGATACGTGATGTCATGAGATTATCAACTACATTAATTTATATCTTTTATTGCAATTATCTCTGTACCCTTACTTTAATGGATTGCACAATATATTGTCTTTATTTTTGTTTAGAAACAATAAAATTACCTATACTCTATGAATAAGTTTTGCTCAGGAAACAAATCGCTATCTTAATATATCTAATACAAAATTTTCAATTTGATTTGTAAGATTTATTCATTATTTAAAATATTTAATTTGATTTATATGATTTAAAATTTCTTTTACTTGACAAATTGAAATTCAAAATGCATACAATGATACTAAGATGTTCATTAATCCTTAACTCAAGAAAGATATTTAGTATAAAAAAATATGTTTACTTTTAATTTTTATTATATAAAAAAATTATTAATATTTAAAATATTAATTTTCTTTTTATGATAATTTAATATTGACACAATCATAGATTTCACCCCTTTTAAAATATTAATTGATTTTTAAAGATTTTTTATTTCTCCAATTAAGACAATTAATAAGGGGTCTTTTTAATTTTATTTTTAAATATCTTAAATTGGTAGAATGAAATATCTTAAACCATACAAAGGTCTTCAAATGGCACAGCCAAGATTTTGATGTTTTTAGCATTGGTTAAAAGTCGAATTTTTCATTAATAATGATGTTACCTTGATCTCAATGTATTTGTTTACGTTGACTTAATCAACTAATATTACATATACGTAATCTTAATTTACATATGGTGTTGCATCAAGAAACCTTATCTCTACTACAGTGACAAACCGTCCTCAGTATTTCAACAAATTTGTTCGATTCATAAAATGACTTCGGTTAAATCTTATTTTCGCCTTTTATATTAGTAAAATATGTACAATTTCAGTAGTTTATCTCCAATGGACCTATAGCCCGTTATAGTCTTCGATTATGTTTAAATATGGTGGAATCATGGAAGGTCAGATTACTATGCTATGCATTTGTGATATGGGGAAGGGGATTTATCATATGCTTTCACTCTCTGATTTTCTATTTACTGTCGTTGTTTCAAATTCTGTTTTGAATCCATTATATCTATCTATATAAAATAAATTCAATCTCAGAAAAATAAAACTTTTTATTTTAATCCTTTAAAAGTTTAAATTTTAATTTTTATGGTAAATTTAAACTTCAATGTCCATTTTGATTAAAAAAAAAACAGAATCGATGAAAATAGATTAAAAAATATATATAAATTAAATGTATTTGATTAAAAAATAAAATAAAAAGAGAAGAAAGTTAAAAATAAATAAATAAAAATAAGAAAGAAAATAGTACAATAAATTTCAATATTTTAAAATTAATTTTCTTCTTTCTCCCTTCTAGACAATAAAAAAAATTCCATCACCCTCCCTCCAATTTCTATGCAACCAAAAAGTTTGTAAAGTCAATTTATATGTTCTGACATCAAGAGAAAAATGTTTCACTTAAACTATACCACAACATGATGATGTTCCTGTAAACCACGAAGGAAATTTCATTTCTTACAGGAAAGACATTGAAGAACCAATGTCGTGGTTATTGTTGTAATGTTGTTACTATCGAATCACTGGTTGTCACGGACAAAATTTCATACAGTAATGTCAGTGATATATGCATTCATCAAATGGACTTATGCCGCCCCCAATAACATACATAAAATCTGCAGATTGAATTTACGTGCAAGAACTGGTAATAGCATTAATATAAAATTTCTCGATACATATGACTATTAACATCAATGATTCAATGTTCCAAGGGGAAAAAATCCTTCAAATGTAAACTTAAAAAATACAAAGAAATGGGGGAAAAAGAGATCATCACAATCACTCCCTTGCTACAAACAACCTACTAAGAAGATATAGATGAACCACGGATAGTCAAACAGAAGAAATGCCTCTCTAACTCTGTCCCCCCACATCCAGAGCGCCACACAAAATATGATGCATCAAATAAGAATAGACCCTCCTTTAATGATACTTCCTCACCTCTTATCCATGGCAATATCATTAACATGACATGACACAGACCCATAAAAACAACTGGAGCGAAAAATATTTCACCATTGAAGCATATTTTGTACTTAGAAGTTAGAAGCACTTCCTGTGGACAATGGATGGGCCAGACTCATCATATTCACCTTTAGAAATCCACATCTGTAAAACCAAAACATATTTTAGCAATCAATGAAAATGGCAGACATGGAAGAGCTAATTAAATGATAAAACAATCACCTGCTGGAAGGTGCTGAGGGATGCAAGGATTGATCCTCCAATCCAGACACTATATTTCCTTTCTGGCGGAGCTACAACCTTAATCTTCATGCTGCTAGGAGCAAGAGCAGTGATCTCCTTGCTCATACGGTCTGCAATACCAGGAAACATAGTTGAGCCACCACTAAGAACAATGTTGCCATATAGATCCTTTCTGATATCCACATCACACTTCATGATAGAATTGTAGGTGGTCTCGTGAATTCCAGCAGCTTCCATTCCAATCATAGAAGGCTGGAAAAGAACTTCTGGGCAGCGGAATCTCTCTGCCCCAATTGTGATAACTTGTCCATCAGGAAGCTCGTAGCTTTTCTCAACTGAAGAACTGCTTTTTGCAGTCTCAAGTTCTTGCTCATAATCTAAGGCAACATATGCAAGCTTCTCCTTCATGTCACGAACAATTTCTCGCTCAGCAGAGGTGGTGAACATGTACCCTCTCTCAGTGAGGATCTTCATCAAATGATCAGTTAGATCACGACCTGCGAGATCCAAACGAAGGATGGCATGGGGGAGTGCATACCCCTCATAGATTGGTACAGTGTGACTCACACCGTCTCCAGAGTCCAAAACAATACCTGTTTCGAAAGGGGAATTGATTCAGGAGAAGAATGATGTAATGATAAAATAATGAATCAAGCCAAATGGAAATATACAAACCAGTTGTGCGACCACTTGCATACAAGGAGAGAACAGCCTGGATGGCCACATACATGGCAGGCACATTGAAGGTCTCAAACATGATTTGAGTCATCTTTTCTCTGTTGGCCTTTGGGTTGAGAGGAGCCTCGGTGAGAAGCACTGGGTGCTCCTCAGGAGCAACACGAAGTTCATTATAAAATGTGTGATGCCAGATCTTTTCCATGTCATCCCAGTTGCTGACAATACCATGCTCAATGGGATACTTTAGAGTAAGAATACCTCTTTTTGATTGGGCTTCATCACCTACGTAGGCATCCTTTTGACCCATCCCAACCATAACACCAGTATGTCGCGGGCGGCCCACAATACTGGGAAATACAGCCCTGGGAGCATCATCACCAGCGAATCCTGCCTGTTTCATATTAAAACCAAATATTCAGCTATGAACTCAAGACTTGCAGATGCACGTCCACATGAAATAAAAAAAACAAAGTCGCTATGTACTAACCTTGACCATTCCAGTTCCATTGTCACAAACAAGGGGTTGGATATCCTCAGCATCAGCCATCGTTTACAAACCTGCAGAAAGCACGGGGTTCAATGAAATAAAGTGTCAGTACTAACAACATTGCATAACAATCTGCAAGACCAAGACACTTACAGCCAACGAAGACTGGGATTTACTTCAAAGGGTATCTGTTTTAAACCAGATATAGCAAAAGTACATAGCATAAAACACACACAAGAACAAGAACAAAACGGGGAAATGAAATAATTTAGTACTTGCATGTTGAAATATATTTAATTAATAACTAAAGAATGCGTTGTTGTTTTAAAAGGAAAAAGAGAACATAAAGTTAATAAAAAGAGGAGAGCGTCCTTTACATTATTTATATTAAACGGTGAACATTTATAAATTAACAGACATTATTCACAATAGCATCATAGGATAATGGTTCAACACTCTACACAGGAGTAGAACATACGGAAATTGTAATTTAAGCTTCTCAATAAGGAATAAGCAACAACCACATGTTACCTACTGACTCAGGAATATCACTATAAACTGTCAACACCTTAACTGCCTAACGATTTTCCATATTAAAAAATAAATAAAATCAAAGATTCTCCCATAAAATCCAGATCAGACCACAAAGTCAGTTAACATACCAGAAGAACTAAGCCATCGCGGCGATGCGTATACAAAAGGTATATGCAAAACAAATCATCAGGTTTTGGCAAGATCCAAGATCTCAGTTCTAGTAGATCAGTGAAAAGCATGCAATATAAATCACCAAACCATAGATCAACTACTTATAATCATTAATCTAACTCCATTTCAGAAATCAAGACATATCAATATAAATTCCGAGTAAAGAAATCAAAACCAATACACGGTTCTGCTATTGGAGACGACCTCGCAGATAGAGTGAAAAACATGCAATATAAATCACCAAACCATAGATCAACTACACATAATCATTAACCTAACTCCATTTCAGCAATCAAGAGATATAAATATAAATACGGAGTAATAAAATGAAACCAAGACAGGGTTTTGCTATCGGAGGCAATCTCACAGAGAAAGAAGCACTGATAAACAAATCTGAGGTCTAATAGAAACAGTTTCCAAAACATAGAACTTCGTTCAGAGAACCGGTAAAAGGAAAACATAACTCTCATCGTTTTATGACTTGGAACTAAAATGCGAGAAAAGAATTGACTGAAAATGGAAAATAAAGAACGATCTAAGACGGTTTAGACGAGAAATTACCTTGAATTAGAGAAATGAGAGGAGAGAGAATCGATAAGCAAAGCCAAGCTCCGATAAGAGAAGAGGATGGCTTTGCACTCTCCGTCTCACTCACCGCGCAGCTGAGAAAGGAAATGGAGTAATGGGAGGTGCTACTACACAAGTGAGGGGTATATATACAGAGAGAGATAGTAGAGGGTATGCGTGTCTTCGAGAGAGTGTAACAGCAATTGTTTTTTCTAGCTGTCTACAAGACTCATCAAACTTTGTACACTGAGGTGTCAATGGTAATTAGCAAGGCTCAATTTTCCTTTTTCCCTTTTTTTTTTTTTTTTTTTTTCCCTATCTGCGTACGACTACAACTGCAAGGCTTCTATTTTTGGGTACGTACAAGCTTTTCAAACTTGGTGAACTAGGGGGTAAATAAATGGTTATTAAAAAGGGTTAAAAAAAATATATCATTTTGGTTAAGTAACAAGCAACATATTTCTTTCCAGTCTTCCTTCTCTAAATGAAAAATAAAAGTAATATAAAAATTTATTACTTTTTCATAACAGTTTTTTAATTTCTTTAAATAAATTTACACGATTTGATTAAGAATAATCGAGGTCTAACATGACTTTTACGAAAAAAATTAGTCATATCAGTTTAATTTTTTTAACAGTAAATTAGAAAATGGATAAGTTGATACTGATAAACTGAACCTTTATTCATATAAATTTTTTATATTTTTTATTTTTAATGTAATTTTTATGAAACATAATCAAATATTAAATACAGTTACTTTTTTTAATAGGGATTAAAACTTTCGTTGTCATCTAGCAAAGGATTGATCAATTTTCCCGAGCTCAACTAATAATTTTAAGATATATTAACTAGACACTAGTTTTTATTAAAAATATTGATTGTAACTAAATTCGTTTACGCTTTATTAAAATAACTAAATAGTAGTAGAGTTGAGTAATGAAAATACTAATGACGTCAATAACAGTAGACTGTGACTGAAATTAGACTAGATTAGGACCGAAATTTAAGGATTTGAAGGACAAAAGAAGGAATCATTTCATTCACCAGAGAGAATGACCTGTCTGACAGCCTTTCTTGCCTCGTGCATTCGTGTAATGTTTTTAATTTAGTTTCGCACCAACAGAGTTCAAACTTCAAACTAAAAAAATCTCATTTCAATTTCATAATATAAATTAAGCAATTTGTTTTTAGGCATCATTACTCCCTGTCCTTCAACTTGATCACTTAAAAGAAAATTCAGACAAGACATGTTTGATTTTCAAGTATATTTCTGTAGGTAAATATATTATTTTCTTAGTTAGCTTTAAACCAATAGCATAATTATTTGAATTTGTTCAGTACTAGTAAATTATAGAGATTTCTTATTTTTCATCTCCTAATCGCAAATTAGCTCCCATCAATCTGCTGATTTATATATTTTCATTTCTCGGCCTTGTTTGACTGTCGTTTTGTTCCTCCTTTTTTTGCCTGAAACATTAAAAACAAGAAAACAAACATGGTCAGGGATCACAAGATATATTGCGGGCATTCTCGTGTCTTCATCGTTGTAAGATATATTACAGTCATTCTTTTGCATGTCCCCATCACTGTAAGATACTACAGTCGTTCCTTTATCCTCATAATTTTTTTGGCCAAACTGTGACGGCAAAATGAATGGTTAATCAATTATAATTAATGTCCGGGAATCACTTATCCTTTTTATGTATGCTTGTACAGATGAATAATATGAATGAAACGGTTTTGTTAGCTTCTTAAAAGGAATCTCAACTATAATTTGCAGTATTCAAGTTTCAGAAATATACCTTTTAGCTCAAATTGATCCCCATATTCACGTGGTACCTTTTTCCCATCTTTTTAAAAGCTTGCATGTGCTTACACGTGCTAGGTACAGCCAATCGGTTGATGCTCCAACTATGTGCACATTCAAAGGTTGCTCGTGTTGTTGACACATTAATATTTGGGAATGAAGGTGCACATATAAAACTGCAAAAAATAATCCAAGTTCCGAGAGCATGCTTGTTGTATAAAGTTGCACTTTTTATTTATTTAAGCAATTCTTTTAAGGGTTAAAGGGCGTATCATGAGAATTGAATTAGAATATACCAAAAATATAAATTATCTTATATTAACAATTATTTTTAATAATTACTTTAAAAATTATACTTACAATATTTCACATCAAAATTAAAATTAAATTAAAAGTTTACTAAAAGTTATAGAATTAAAAATATTTTATAAAATTAAATGTTAAACAGACTGAAAAATATAAAATAATATAAAAGGATAATTTTATATGAATTTTATATAAATTCTATTTTATATTGTAAAAACATTTAAGATCAATATAATTTTTAAATTTTTATTTAAAATCTTATTTTCTCAAGGATAATAAATTT
>JAMLFT010001075.1:0-11315 GCA_026544285.1 Pachyrhizus erosus | reverse complement strand
TATGATATGTTTACATAGATATCACTATGTGTGTAAAGAGAAGAGAGAGGTTAAGTTTACTCAAATATGATATGATAGGCGTCTGCCAAACACTTAGCCAATCATTGAGGTTAAATGGATAGTTGCGTAAGGTGTAATCCACCGTTTTTCGTTTTCGGAAACTTGTTAGTTTAGGTTTGAAAATGTCGATTTTTTTTATGCAAGGTGTAAACCAGAAAATTGTTTCTTTTCCATTCAAACTCACGCTATATAATTTTCATTAAGAGTGTTTCATATACAAATTTTAAAATAAATAATTATGATAAGTTTGGAAATGAGGTGGGGATGTGAAAGATTATGTTTATCCTGAAGCAATATATTTAGCTTTCGTGTATTTTAACTCTTGGATGTGGACAGCGAAGACTCATCCATGTTTCAAACATTCGCTATTTTTATGGGGTACTAATAATAACATGTTTTTAACACTTTTTTTTAAAACTCATCTTTTACGTTTTTTTATTGAAATTTATCAATAATTATAAAATTAAGGGTGTTTTGTTTGGTAGAGAAAAAATAAAATGAAAACTATTTGATTATTTAGTAAAGAAGAATTATACTAAAAATAGTTTTTAAAATTTATGAAATTTATTATATTTTTTTTCTTCTATTTTTACTTATTTATATGTCTCTCTATTTTTTTATTTTCTATAAAAAATTCATTTTTACTTTATTATATATTTTTACTCATTTATTTTATTTTTGTTTACTCAACTTTTTTCTTCTATTAAACTTAAGTTTATTTGGAATAGAAAATAAAAAGAAAGATAAGTTAAATTTATTTGAAATAAAAGAAGAGAAAGAAAGATAAGTTGAAGAGAATGAAAAAAAAAAAGAAAATATATTTATTGGAATAAGAGAAATGAAAAAAAAAATAATAATAATGTGAAGTTTATATTTATTTATTTTCATAAAAGATTAAAGAAAGAAAAAATATTATATTTTTTAAAATTATTATATTATTTTCATGAGGTTAAATATCAATGTCCATTATTTGTGGATGTTTAAAATTACAACATCAATTATACTTACAAACCAATTATGCTACGCATAATCAATTATATTACATAATTAATTATGTTAGACATATTCAATTATGCTGTAAATATAATTGATATTATTTTTTAAATTATTATTCTAATATTTTAAATATTATTTATAAAAATATTTTTATTTAATGACATAATTTGTATATCATAAAATTTATATATTTTTAATTTTTTAATTTATAATTTTATAATTAACTATAATAAAAAATAATTATAAAAAAATAAAATAATTTTAATTTTCATAAAAATTTAAAATACTGACACTTTCTTTATAAATACAACATATTTATAGAAATATAACATATTTATAAATGTATTTTTATAATCATTTAACAAATATAAAAATATATATTTTTACTCTCATATTTATAGAAATAGATAAATATGAAACGAAATAAATGTTTTCTATTTGAAAGCGTCTGACATATGATGAGAGGCTTTGGCCTATGTGGTTGCCAAGTGTCAAAATAGGAGACACATGCGACCTTTTTGACCAACTGAACTGAATTTATCTAATTTGCACGACCAGAATTTTGTGTGTAGGAAATTGCCTACCAGCGAGACAGTGAGAGAAATAAAAACTTAGTAAAAAATAATAAGTGTCCAATAACATATAAAAAGAGAATACAGTCTATGTATTAAAAATAATATTTATATGATTATACAAATATATTTTTATTATATTATATACAATAAATTTATTATTTTTTTTCTTTTCCACCAATAATACCTAGAATATAAACTCCAGATAAAGGCCAAAGAAAAAAGGTAGAATCTGTATTTTTATAAGAAGAGAAAATGGAGTTTTGAACAAATTTAATTTTTACTGCTTAAATAATAAATTTAACAATTCAGTTAATGTCAATTAATCTGTCTTATTTTTATGCATATGCCTACTATTATACTAGTTTTATTTTGTATTGTTTTAAAATGATATATGCCATCCTATACATGGATGATTGATGTTGTACTAAAAGTATTACGTCATTAATAAATAAATAAATAATGTTAAAAATTGCATAATAAATAAATTATCTTTAAGGGGTTTGTAAAATGAAGCAACTCTTGGGTGATTTAAATGTATTAGAAATGTCATTTCTTCTTTCTAAAATTTTCTATATCAGAAAAAATAATAAATACATTACTTTTAGAAATATTAAGTTAATAAAAAGATTAAAAAAAAAAAAAAACTTTTTGACGCGTCTCTCCTACTTTTCCACTTTTTCTTGAAGGATGAACACACAGGGAAAATTTCTGTCAAGCAATTACATATAATATTAATATTAATATTAAATTGACTGATGGAGGATAACCCATTCTATTCTACTGATTTCTGTCAATTCACTGTTTTCTTCAATCTTGACATGCTATGTTCCAATCTCCCACACAGCACGTCAGTCAACTCTATCAGCAATTACTTTGAACTTACGGTATATTTGGTTTAGAAAAAAAAAAAAGAAAAGAAAGAGAAAAAAAATTGGAATCCAGAAGATTCTATAAGTTATTTCATAAAAAAGAAAATAAAGAATTGAGAAAGTCTCAAGTAAATTTTTATTATTTCTTGTAACTTTTGACTGTGAGAGACATGGGTTTTTAGGTGATTGTAGGATGGTATATTATTTGGGAAGATTTTTCGAGTTTGATTAAAAAACTTAATTGTAATATTATTTAAAATAGTAAACATTTGTTGAAATATGTTTATAAACATAAATAAATGTCAAATCACATTAAATTTGTATCTCTTATTATTTTATATGTGAAGTTTGGATATGTTTTATCTTTTGATCGTGCTTGGGTTTTTTTTTTCAATAATATTTAATGCGTAACACAAATTAAATTTAAGAGATGAATATAAATTATAAGATAAAATTTGTAATTGTAATTAGAAAAAAAAACACTTAACAAAGTACGTGTAATTTCATTTTCTGATTTTAAATATCAAATTTAAAATAATTTAATCTTCTCTTAACTTTATTTTATTTCTTTTTCTTTTTTGTATGTATTACTTTAACTTTTAACTCTAAATCACCCGTTCATTAGGCATTTCCATTCCCTTGCGTCATCATATGTTATTCAAATGGTTAGCTATATTAAAAGACTACGAGTTGTTTGGGGGAAGTGGTGAATGGAGCATATCTACATTACATTAGGTACTGTAACTAAAGTTAATCTTAAGTCACGAAAAGCTAGATTCAAATTTCATGTAACATTTTTCATTTCAATTTTCTTAAATTTCACATTGTTTATTATCCTAACGCTTTTTTTTCGATTTATTCAATTTCTTCGTTTCAATATTCAAGAAATAAATTTAAGAAGAGAAATAAATACATTATATAAATCTATATTTATGATAAATTGATAAAGTTATGTTACAATGAGTAAAAATTAGATATAAAACAAAGAAAATTTTTCTATAGAATTATGAGAGAATTTGGGTTATTTTTACAGTGAAAAAAATCTCAAATTTTTATTCATGAAATTGTTGTCTTCTATATTTAGCTTTTATAGTTATATATATATTAGCACCTAAAGTTAAAATCTAGACTAAGGTCCAAATATAAAAATAAAATTTTATGTTAATTAACCAAAATACAAGACCCAATAAACTTATATTAGATAGTCAAATCTCAATGACCAATCATTTTATATACGAAAAATATGGACTAGGTCTAGAAAAAAATCAATGGGCTTGAGCCTATATTGACCCAAAAAAATCCAAGACTTTTTTCTAAAAATATTTTCTTTGACCTTGTTATGAGACTTTCTAGCTTCTAGTCTTTAAGATTCCCTTCATTTTTGGATAGTCCTCTATCATCCTCTCTTTCTTGAAAAGGATTCAACCTCAAATTTGGCTAAATTTCCTATGCAAAAAAAGGAGACAAATAAGTGATATTAAAGTTGTTAATCATTTGCTTCCTTCCTTTGTTTGTTTGCTTGGCATATTGCTCCATCTTCTCATGTAAGCTTTTAAAAAAATTAGCTCTAGCAAGACAATCAGAATCGATTATGGAAAAGATGTTAGACAAAGACAACATATCAATGGGGTTAAAGGATTTAAGTGTATTTTACAATGTAGTTAAAGAGATTATACATTAAATTTGTTGTTTCTTTGTAGACATCTATCATTCCTCCCTTAGAAGAAATGTGTTATCAAATTTAACTCTTTTATTCCTACATAAAGAAAAATACAATTATAAACTTATAATGCAAAAATAAAGATCAAATACAAGCTTAAAAAATCATGCAACATCATCAAAATAGAATTCATCTCATAAAATTTAGGAATTCCTAAAACAATATGGTACCAACCATATGGTTTAAGCAAATGCAAATTATAAACAATATGCAAACCAAAAACATTTCAAATGAAAAGAATAATTAAACCACAAGGTCTTGGTATAATGTGAGTTAAAATTTTCTCCTATTTTTGAATGCATTGGTCAATATAAAGCTTAACTTTGTCTTCCATTTGTTTTGTCCTTTGTTTCTTATTGCACAATTCTTTTTTAGGCATAAAAAAAAGAGTTTAAATTGTTAGATGTAAAATCAAATACACAAGAAGAATAAAATTCACAATGAAATTGAGAAAGAAAAAATTATACTTTCATAATCTTCTTTTGAAGATTCCTTTTCACTTTCTTTCACAAGTAGCTCATAATTTCCAAACAAAGAATTAGAATATAAGACTTGATTTCCTCCTTTGAAAACTTTTCTTCAATTCCCTTCAAAAGAAAGTCTCTACATTCAAATAATAGAATGAAAACAAGTATACTTATATTTTTCCTTACCCTTACTTTATCTCTTTCACTTTCTTTGTCAAATATATCTTTCTCTCTTTCTTTTTCTTGTAACTTTTTTTCTTCTATCTTCCAATTTGGACATTCATAAGTCATGTGCCCTCTTCTCTCACACATTGAACACTTAATAGAACTATATATACTCTTTAAGGGGTGGACTTTCTTTCTTGTATAAGGTCGTCCAACATGACCTTTTACATCTATCATTGACTCTACTTTTCTCATGTCTTCCCCTTCCATGCCTCATGTCTCTTACTCTCACTTCTTTATACTTATGTCTTCTATCCTCCTCATGGTTTTGGTAATAATCATCACTTCTTTATGAAGAATGTGAGTTCCTAATGTGTCTTTTCATTTCTATGTTATCCACTCTCACTTATGTCCCTTGCACTTTTTTCCACCCTTTCTCCAAAACGTCTCTCACTTTCCAATTGCATTTTTTTTCATTTGTTTTAATATAGAGATCATAAATTTGGCAAATTTAGATGATAAGACATCACTTTCACTTTCACTAGTCATATTTGCAAAAGAGAAGCACAATTAGTAAGACACAATTATAAGAGAAGCTTCACCACATACTAAGTGTTTACACTTAACACTCATGCAACACAATTAAAATGAAAGCAACTCTAGAAACTGAAAAACATGCATAAGTTGAATGAAAGACTTAACTAGAAAAGGTAGAAAATAACCAACACATGCAACATGAAAAGTTTTTTTTTTTTTGTGAACACATTAGGAACAACTAAGCATGTATGACATTCAATAAAAGCCTACAAGAATAAGAGTATTTGGACAAACCAATCTCAAATAAGAAAAATCAAAATTAATCAAGATATGACACATATCATTTTTGGTGTGAACTTATGATAAGTAGAACAAGTGATTTTTAATTTCTTGTAGCATAAAATTTGCAAGAAGAAATTAGTTCAAAGAAAAGGAAAAGAGGTGAGTGCAATTCACAATTCTTTTATATTTGGGTCCTTGAACTTTGGATAATTGCAACCCTTCGAAATTTTTATAATTTTTCACTTTAGTCCTTTTCTATTTTCCCCTTTTTTTGCACAAACACCAAAAATCTATTCAAACAAATTTTTGAATATCAAACTAGGCATCTTGCAAAATTTTATGATGAACACAAGAAGAACATGAAGAACATGTTTTTAAGATCCAAATTTCTCAAAATACATGAAATTAAAATACAGGAAATTAAAATGAATCACAGAAACTTGTAGAAGAAATGTTTTATTATATCCAAATGAACACAAAACACGTGGTCATAAAACAAGATAATCACAACTAACAAGAATCACAAGACTCAAAATCAAACGTTCAAGAACATGAAGAACACTCAAAAGTCAAAGTGCTCCAAATCCAAAACTAATTATAAGGTTTTGTAGACTTAAGTGAGATGAATAAAAATCTATAATTAGATTTCCAATATCACTACACAAATTGAGTAAATCTAAGTTTGAAATTAAAGAAAATTTGAATCCAATATCTCCTCTAAATTTTGAATCAAAACAACAAGATAACTCAAAAGATTGATGGATCTAACACAAAATAATATAGATCTAACAAGAAAACATAAAAAATAACTAAGATTTGAAGTAAATCTAGAATCAAAATTCAAAAATCTTGAAGAACATGAACAACATGAAATTTCAATTTTAGTTCTAGACTTGATTTTTAACTTTTCACCATTAACCTATATATTTTTTTAACTCACAAGAATCATAGGAACAAAATCTATGCAACAAATCAAAGATCAAATCACAACAAATTGAGAAAATCATGAAAAATATGAATAGAAGGTGGCACACACTTCCAAAGGAAGAGGAGAGAATTTTGAACATAAAAACAAATTAAAGATTAGGATTTAACCGGATTGAAGCTTAGGAAAATTGAAAATTGGCTCTAGATACCACTTGATGCATTTATTATAAAGAACATGTTTGATTTTTTCGATCTATTCAATGTCTTAGACTTTAATATTCAAAAAATGGATTTAAGAAGATGAATAGATATGCTACATGAACCTAGATTCATGATAAATTGATGAAGTTTAGCCATGAAGAGTGAATCCTTGATAAGAAATAAGAAAATTTCTTTATAAAATTTAGAGAAAATTTAGACTATCCTCAAACTCAAAATTTTATTCATGAAATTATTGCCTTTTAGAGCTATTTATAAACTAATACCTAAAGTTAAAATCTAGACTAAGACCCAAGTAAAAAAATCAAATCATTTACTAATTAGTCCAAATAAAAATCCAATAACCTATACTACTTGATCCAAAATACAAGGTCCAATAAATCTATACTAGATAGATAAATCTCAAGGTCCAATCATTCTATATATACAAAATATGGGTTTAGGCCCAAGATGGGTCCAAAAAGAACTTAATAAACTTAAACTTAAATTAATTCAGAAAAAAACTCAAGAATCTTTTCTAAAAGTCTCTTCTTTAATCTTGTCACAAAACTTTTTAGTCTTCAAGATTTTTTTCCTTCTTGAATAGTTTTTTATCACCTTCTTAAGGAGATTATACTAAAATAAATTTAGAAAAATATGCATAGATGTAGTGAAATTTTGTATATATGCTGGCCGTTACTTTTTATACTAGCTTGCTACGGCTTTCCATAAATGATTATACGTACTATGGTCTCTTAATGGCAAATATATTTTCTGATTTAACATATTGCACTTTTTAAGCAGATTCATAAATGCTTAAACCTTTAAATTTTTTAATTGCACTCAATTAATTCTTTATATTTCCATCAACAGGAACGTTATAATTATAGATGCAATGGATCTATTACTACTAAAGCACATATCTTGTTTAGATTTTGTACTTTTTTTTTTCTTGGTAACAATTAATTCACGCCCATACATGACATGTCCCTAGCTAATATGCTTTCTCTAGCTATAAATTTTTCTATGTGGTGTGATATTGAAAGCCTTGAACCTGTGCTTTCTGCAATTGAGACAATGGAGAGTTCCGAAGAGATGCACAAGAAGATTGTAATGATGAAACAAACTTTCTTCGACGAGGTATTTTTATTTCCTCAAACATAATATGGCATGTGGTTCTTTTGATTCATTTATCGTGCATTTTTATTGATATAATATATGAGATTTTTTTATATTATTTGGGTCTGTAACACTATAATTCTCTTTTGAGGTTAGTTCTTTCTTTCAAGTTACACACAACACACAATATACACAGTTATCAATTTTACCGATCAATTAATTGATGCAAATTTATATGTGTGGCAAATGTTTCAGGTTCCAAGCCAGTTTCAAGAGCTGGAACTGCTACAAGAAAGAGACAATATGAACTTGTTAGGGATGTGTATGGTTTGTTCTTCACGGATACGACCAGACAGTATGCTAAGATTGAGCAAATTCTGTGAGTAAAAGTGAATGAACCGTACATTAATGCAAAAATGTTATCTTAGTATTTCTATTGAAATTTCAATAACACACGTGTATACATAAATTTTCTAATTGATGGATTGTGCATTTACACAGTCGAGAAGAAATTGATGGTAAGCCAAGGGAAGACACGAGTAGATTACTTCACCAGCTCAGGGGAAGTGTGTTAAGGTACCTATTTTTCTTCTCCATCACCAACACCCCAATTCAATATATATTTTCTTGACTTCAAATTAAGCATTATGTATAAATATTCTCTAATTAATGTTTTCAGCATTGGTGCTCTCAAGATTTTGAACGGAGTCAATAAGATGATACAATTTTTAGAACAAGGCAACGTGGAAGGGTGATTGTTACACTTGACATAATTATATATGTAAACTTTTGTTTCCTTCTAGCCAAATAAAATTGCAATATGTTATTAATATTGAGTTTTATGTTACAGTTTATTTCTGCATAAGACATCCTTTCTTTCAAAAAGTATTTGTTCTAAAAAAATTAACAAATTGGCATTAGAGTTTAATGGCCTAACAAGTTGTATTAATCCAGTAAAAAAGAGAAAAAAATTGGTTCTCAAAAATTAAAAAAACACAACTCCAAGTAAACTTAAAGAAAAATAGACTTGTAACCTTTAAGATACAACTACGTGTATTTGGATATGAACATCTTTCCAGTCAATACATGACGATGACTAATTTTTATAATAGTGTTGATGATACTTCTAAAAAATAAACACCAACCAACTCATTCAAACTCTTTTATTAAACTCACACTTCATAATGTAATATATATGTTTTATAATGGGCAACTCTTATAATAGGCTTTTAATATTAATAAAAGGTATAAATAGAGGGAAAAATGTTAACTTTTGCAATTGAATATATCAATTGATGTCTAATTATTTATGTAAAAGAAACATTATGTTTAACGCAATACAGTTTCATTTTACTTTATATCAAGATCCTTATACCTTACAATACAGTTTGTTGGGCCTAAACTTATATGCATGGGCGGAAAACATCCAATAACGCAAGACAGTTATGGTAATCCTTAGTTTCTTACAGGAGCTACAACATTCTACAGCAAGATATTTCCAATAAATTTGTTTTTGTTATATCTGACATTAGGATTACATGCATAGCACATTTCACATTGGAATCAGATCCGGACCCTTATACAACACTTGCCCATTTGGATATACAATCTGGGCCTATAATGTTGTGAGTTTTTATGTATATAATAATATGGCTGAATATAGTTGGACCAAAAAGTTGGCCTCAAACCCAATTCAATTTAGATAGGCTTAAGTCATGACCAACCAAGTTCACAATGCTACATTCCTCAATGAACTCAAATTTGTACATGAAAATAATATAATTTACATTACCTAAGTTTGGATTTGATGACTGGCAAGGTTAAAGAAGGCACCTCTCTTGTGCCTAAGTTGGGCATAGGTTCCTTGCTCCAGGACCTTGCCCTCTGAGACATAAGCAATTGAATCAAGCTCTTTGATGGTGTTAAGCCTATGTGCCACAACAATGGTGGTTCTGCCTACCATAGTCCTATCAAGTGCTTCTTGCACAACTTGTTCTGACTGTACGTCCAGGGCACTTGTTGCCTCATCTAGAAGTAGTATCTTTGGGTTGCGAATTATGGCCCTTGCAATTGCTATTCTCTGTTTTTGCCCTCCTGATAGCTGCACTCCCCTTTCTCCACATTCAGTTTCATATCCATCTTTCAGTGATCTACATTACCAAAAAGAAAAATGCACTTCTTTAAACTCAAGTAGTCTTGCAACTCTACACACTCAATTTCTAATTCAGCATTAATTTAATGTCAGCTTTGTTTAAATCATTTCATTTCTATTCATTATCAGTGTCAAAAGTTTTACATGATCAACAACTTATGAACCATACTGAATTTAACTTTTAAAGTAAATATTATAAAAATTAATAAACTTACAATACATGACAATTTACAGTTAAATAAGAATATAAAAATATTTTACAGTGTATTTAAATTAATTTCTTAAATCGTATCTCTCATGTTTGGTAATGTTAAACCAGTTTCGTTTTTCTTTTTAAATGAGTATATAAAAATGTTCCAAGTTATCTTTATAAGGATATGAAACAGCAATTCTGTTTTAACACATCTAGCATGAAGTTAATATATATTAGTTCTTAATTTCAGAAACCTGTAAATCATGAAAACTTCTCATTAGAAATACCATGCATGAGAACAATGCCTAGTTGCCAAGTCAATTTGAGTTGATTCATTTTTTTTCCACAAATGAATGTGACAGTTGATGGTTAAAACAAGTGAGCATATGTTATATATGTAGGGAGAAAACTCACGATATAAACTCATGAGCATTGGCAGCTCTTGCAGCCTCGACTACTTCATTCTCTGTTGCATCTTGCTTCCCAAATAAAATGTTATCACGTATGCTGCCGGAATATATCACAGGTTCTTGGCTCACTAGTGCAGTGTGCTGCCTGTACCAGTGAATGTCTAATTCCCTTATGTCTACATTATCCACTTTAACTGAACCTCTCTCAGCATCATAAAATCTTTGAATTAAGGAAATCACTGTAGATTTTCCACATCCACTTTTTCCAACCAACCCAACACTCTTTCCTGGCTTCACCTCTAGGCAAAACTTGCGCAAAATTGGGGTCCCTGCCCTGCTTGGATAAGTAAAATCAACATTCTTCAACTCTATCTTTCCACTCATCTTTTCCAACTTAATGCCGTTAGTGTTATCTCCAGCCTAAACAATAAAACATGCCAATTCATTGGTAAAAGTGGTGCCATGTATCAATTATAGGAAGCAGAGCTGTATTTATGACTATACAAATGTGCGGATATGATTACTCAAAAATAAAAATATAGCATCACTAGCTCGCTGTTAGGGAAATAATCTCCAAACTGCTGTAGATTTATTGATAGTAGAAGAATTGTACACTGTATATGAAATACTTACAACCTCTTCCTA
>JAMLFT010001074.1:0-33587 GCA_026544285.1 Pachyrhizus erosus | reverse complement strand
TCATTACAATTATTAAAATAACTTTTGTTATATTTATTAAAATACATAGTACCATAATTACCTTATTTTATATCACATTATGTATCAATCATATTGATCAAAATTATTATTAACATGTATCCATGTCACACCTATTACTGCAAAAAATATTCCAATGATTCATATATTTAATATATTATTTCAAATTTAGTTTTCATTTCATAAAACGTAACATCTATTTGTTTGTCTTTCTTTTATTTTTCTTCTACACTATCTTAATTAAAGAAGCAAATATTTTGAGTATCTCTCCCATTTAAGAGATCAAACATTATTTACACAAATTTTTTCATTTTCTTAATTTAATTTTTTATAAAAGATAAAACTCATTTTCAAAGCAAGCATCATTTTTGTTGTCTCTCCCATTTAGGTGATCAAGCATTATTTATACACCATTTTTTTTTCATGTTTTTTTCTTCGAAATATCAATACAAACTTACCAATTTATTTATATTTTTTATCTTTTAAATTCTTATGTACTTTTATCGTATTTTAATCATCTTTATTTTACTTTTTTTCTTCAATAATAAAAGTTATAACGTCCCTTTTTATTTACTTTTATTTAATAAAAAATTATTTGAAGAGTTATTGCGCAAATAAAATTTACACCTTAATTCGTTTGAGGGATTACAATTTGACCATAAATTGACTCATCAAATTACTTTCATTTCAAAGTACTCATTATATTATATATACAAGATAGAAGAGTTATACATCTCATGATAAAAAAAAGGATACAAAATTCAGAAAATAAAACTTTTAACTAGTCTTCTCAGCAACTTATTCTAGTCTAATCTGAAGCTTCAGAAAAATCTTCCACATCTATTGGCCCTCTTCTTTTTGTTCTTGTGACCAGCCTGTATTGACCCCATTGATGACTATGGTGGCTGGGAGGTTTGTGGTCGTCTCCGATTGATAGGCACATTGAGCAATCTAGGTGGCAGTGTCTAGGATAGAATTACTGGCAAGTCAATATGGTGGAACTATCAAGGAACTACAATGTGGGTTGGTCTAAAGGTGAATCAGACATATCCTATGAAGGTATCATCACCCTACACCCTATCATAGGTTCATCTCCCTTCTAAGGGTAGAACCGTTAGGTGAATGAGTGGTTGAAATTTGTCAGCCATAATGAATCTGAAAGAGAGGGGGGTATAGGAGTGAGTCATTGATCCTTGGATATACACACACACAATATGGGGTAGTCTATCTAACGAAATCTCTCATTTCATCGTATGTGCCTAATTTGGAATTCTATTCACTTTAGGGCCCTTTGTTGCCTCCTATATTACTAACTTTGGGAGGGTTTATCTAAGCATGTCATGAATAACCCAATTTGCAATATTTGGTTAACGATCGAGAGTACATACCCTACTTGGTACTTGGTCCAGGGTACTCTCAATCGAATCTTGATAATGCTCCACTTTGTTGGGGATGCCAAGTCGGTTATGTGCACCTTCTTTACTCTGAGCGATTCACAACTTGGCACCTTATCTACCCTCAAGGTCTCACCAGAGCCTGCACACATTCCTCAGGTACCTTCTGTGGTCAACCATTGCATCCTCCATCTTAAATTTTCACTCGTTGGGGTTTTTAGTTCAATTTCCCTTCCTTATTTCTCTTGCCAACTCTACTATCTCATTTTACTTGGTACTGTTGTAACTTTTAAGTTTTCACAACATCTATCTTTTTATCATATTCATTCTCAAATTGTATCATCATTGTCTAACTATAATTCAGTTCATCATCTATCATAGGATTATTCAAGGTTTTTATGTCACTAATGGACGGTCATCAAGTATATTTGTCTTCCATTAATAGTGGATGGATGGAAATACAACTAAATCATCAATCAACATATTTAAATGCATAAATAGCAATTATAGAAGTCAATAAATCATATTATAGTCAGATAACAAGGCAAGGGTAAAATGGTCATTTTACAATAATATGATTTTTAGGTATTCTTATCTTTATTTTTTAACTTTAAAATATCCTATATAGTGATCCAAGTGTTATCAACTATTTTCCTTGAGATCTGAAAGTTTTAATAATGGGAAAATTAACTTTTTCTAATATAGGGGTATTTTGGTCATTTTCATAAAAATGTAATTTCTAGGTTTTCTTATTATTTTATTTTTTATATTTATTATTTAAATGGTATCCTATACAGGTTCCTATTATTTTCCTAGCATTCTTCTGAATTCAAAAAGACTAAAATAAAATAAAATAGGATTTTTCTAAAGTAAAGACATTTTGGTCATTTTATAAATATTTGTCCTTATAAGTATTCTTCTCCTATTTTTAACTCACACCTCTTGGAAAAGATCTGAATATTGCTAATCTCAATTTAGACAATTTTTCCTAAATTTAGAATGACCAAAAATGAAAAAATTTTCACTTTTATATTCTAGAAGTATTTTGGTTATTTTAAAAATAATAAATTATTTTTAACGATTTTGAATTTCCTAAAGTGATAAAAATATCCTAAGCATATTCTTAAATAGATTCTGAGATTTTCTTCCCAGGTTATTGGTCAAACAAACTTAAAATTTCAATTTTTCTTACATAGAGGTATTTTTGGAATTTTAAAAATAATTTAAATTTGTAATTAAATTTTCTAAGAAAAATCATTTCATGCTTATTTACAGAGGTATAAGTATTTTTTAGTCTATTTTGTAGAGCTTAAATGAATCAAATACTAAGAGAAATTAAAAGAAACAAAAAGAGGGTATTTTGGTCATTTTTTATATTGAGGGGTAAAATGGTAATTTTTCCCGTGGGTCATCTTCCTCTAGCCAGTTCGTACTAGAGGATTCAAATTTTTGAATTCGAGCTTTCCTAGCCAATTTTTTTGTAATCTATTTGTACCTTCTACCTCATTTATTCATTCTTGAGTTCTTATTACTTATAATTGATGTTCATTACCTTAGATTAGGACGATTTAATTCGAAATTTTTCATAGTTCTGAAACTGAAAATTCAAATTAAATTTTTGGTTTAAACTTTGTTTTGGAGTGTTAAAGTTATCCAAAAACTAAATTTGTACTATTTCTAAGCATTCTAGAATCAGAAAATTGGAAGAAAAATGACTCTTCCTACCTTTTTGATGTTCTCCTACGAGCTCGCGGCGACGTTCCAGTGAACTTCGTGATTTTCTGATTCTGACAATAATCCTTTGATTTTCTGGGCAGAATCGTTCCTTGAACGATTTCGAAACTTTCTAGAATAATTAAGGGACACGAGAGGATGAGATTGAGAAGAATTGAATCGAAGTTGTTCACGATTTTTGTTCTTCGATTTGAACTTCGAATGGGTATTTATAGCCCTCTGTTGGCCTAGTTTCTTCATGCTTAAGGATTTACAAGTAATAGGATCATGTTTGGTGGCAAAATAGAGTGGCAGAGCCTAGCCTGGTAGCTTCGAGGCATGACGGTTCTACAAAATCTGCTCGAAGAAGATGAAGGTCGCACGGCATGGGGATGGCTTATGTGGCTTTGTTTGATTTGTTGGCGGGTTTGCACATCCTTAAATAAAATGAAAGGTACTTTGTTAGCACCGAACACATCGTGGTCTAATGGTTAAGAAACTAAACCCCTTTGCTAGGTCTCGCGTTCGAATCCCCTCTATGTCATTTTTTATTTCGCATTTTATTTTCCTTTAAAACTCAGCATTTTCACTACTTATGCATTTTATTTGTTTTAAATGCTACCCCACGTGGGTAGCTCAGTTGGTAAAGCGCTTCCCCACTCTCTCTCTCTCCTTTTAGGACCAGGGTTCAATCCCTGCTCTGCCCTTTCCCAAGCCTTCTCACCCTTTCCTTTTTCTTTTCTTTTTCTTCTTTTATTCTTTTTCTTTATATTTATTTTCTATCTTCAAATTTTTAATATTCTATTTTATATTTTTAAATTCTTTCAAAAACCCTAAAATCTTCATTATATTTTCCTTTACTGAATGAAATTTTCTTTTTCATAATTATTTATTTTTATTTACTAAAATTTATTTATTTTATATAAATATATTTATTTAATTTTATTTAATTCCTAAAAATTTATTTTTAACTTCTGAAAATTCTATTTTTGATTCTAATTATAATTTTTCTTTTCTATTCCTTCTTTAATCCTTTATGGGTTAAATTTCTAAAAACCTATATTTTTTCACTCTTTTTATTGTTATTTCAAATTTCAAATTCTTACTAACTAAATCTCATTTTCTTTCTTTCTTCCCTAAATAATATTCACTAGTTAACAAATTTAATTTTTAAGACTTAGATTCCTAAATAAATTAAACCAAGAATAGATAAGAGATAAATTCTAGGAACATAAATATTATCATTATATTAAATATTTTGGGATGTTACATTCCACACCAAATATTACCCTTAAGGTTAGTTAACTTCAATATACCCAACCTTACACTTCTAGGGGTAACCTCACATACTAGATTTATGTCTTTATAATGCTTTATAAGGTAAATCTCCTTAATAATCAATTTAGACATACATAAAATTTCTTACTTAATGCATCAATCACTACATTGGCTTTTCCTTAGTGGTAACTAAGCTCAAAATCATAGTTCTTAAGGAACTCTAACCATCTCCTTTATCTCATGTTTTACACTTCTAGGGGTAACCTCACATACTAGATTTATGTCTTTATAATGCTTTATAAGGTAAATCTCCTTAATAATCAATTTAGACATACATAAAATTTCTTACTTAATGCATCAATCACTACATTGGCTTTTCCTTAGTGGTAACTAAGCTCAAAATCATAGTTCTTAAGGAACTCTAACCATCTCCTTTATCTCATGTTCAACTTCTTATGGTCAAACAAGTACCTAAAGTTCTTATAATCACTAAAGACCTCAAACTTAGAATCATACAAGTAATGCCTGCAAAGCTTGAGGAAAAATATTATGACTACCAATTCTAAAACATGAGCGTGATAGTTCATCTTATGAGTTTTGAGTTATCTACATGCATAGTCTCTTACTGAACCTTTTTGCTTAAGCTCTTAAACTAAACCTATCTAGGATGTAGCATAATACACCATAAAGGGTTTACTCAAGTTAAGTAACACTAAAATAAGTGCAAATGTTATGTTATTCTCAGCCTTTTAAAGCAACTCTCACATTGGCTATCCCACACAAAATCTTGACCCTTACAAGTTAGCTTCATAAAAGACATGACTAACTTAGAGAAACCTTTTATGAACCTTTGTAGTAACTTGCTAAACCTAAGAAACTCATAAACTTGAAAATTAACTTAAAGGGTTTCCACTTAAGCACAACGTCTATCGTAGATGGACCTACAATTATTCCTCCCTTGGATGTGACATGTCCTAAGAAGCTAAACTTTTCTAGTCAAAACTCACACTTGGAAAACTTAACATACAATTATTTGTCCTTAAGTAGTCTATGAACACACAAGGCTTATTGGTTACTCTAAAAGCTATAACCAAGTACTCATAGTGACCATAATAGGTCCTAAAAGTGGTTTTTGAGACATCCTTAAACTTCGTTTGGATTTGATGGTAAGCTAATTTTAAGTTTATCTGGTTAAGTACACAAGCTCTTGCCAATTGGTCTATAAGGTCATATATTCTAGGAAGAGGATACCTATTCTTAATTGTCACCTTGTTTAGTTGATTATACTTTACAAAAAACTCCTTTGTCACAATACTTATTCTTAATATTATTCTACTTATTTATTTATTTATTTTGCAGAAAGTTTATACACACAACATGTTAACAACTTAGTCATTGAAACATACAATTGTATTTGTACACATTAATAATAAATGCATAGAGAATAAGTTATACCAAAATCAAATGTACACCTGGAATTTCTTAAAACATTTCTTTGTTAGGCTGGTTAAAGATACATAATAAAAAGTAGATTATATAAATACAACATAAATGGAAATACTAACTAGAATAATTGTTAAGATTTAGTTCCTCCTTATATAAATAAATCACTAAGGTTTAAGATGATCCCTTAGGTGAATCATCATGCAACTCCTCTTCCTTAACTATAATTGTAGTGTCATTATCACTGTTACCTTCTAAGATATCCTAGATGTATTGTAGATAATTTTGGACAATGATCAAAAGGACAGTGAAAAAAGATAAATAAGTTCAATGGTCAAGAAAGTAGTTAGACCCTACTGCATGAATCTATTGGTAGGAGTTAAAGAGTCATCTTCCTTTGAAAGGTTTCCTTCTTGAAATAATCCTCGTATTCATGATGGGTAAGGCCATTGAGCTAAAGTCCAAGTCTTCCTACTACTAAAGAGTTTCCTATGAGTGTTACTTGTTCTTTGTCAACTCATTAGTAAGTATATTAGGTCATTCAATAGTATTTTGATGAGTTGGAGTATTGTTCCTTCAAAGACTCGTGCAATGCTTGGAAATTTTCATAATTTCTTACTTACTAAACTTAATGAAATTAAATGACTAAAAAATGTGAACAAAGTTTTGTATGGCAATAAAGGAATTAATGCAAAGGAACTAAATTAAAAGTTATTTTTGGATTTTTTTTTATAAGTTAAGAGAAGTACAAAAAGTTAGAGTTTTATGAATTAGATGAGATTGTTGCTATTAGACTTCACTATCTTTCACAATATATTTAAAAGCATAGTTTGCACTTTAATATTGACATCAATAATGAAAAATCACTCGACCCTAATTCCATAGGAGAAGAGATCCAATGTCCTTTTATTAAGTTTTAATACCTTAACAATTTAATAAAGGAGCTTGCTTTAAGCTTAATGATTATAATATGACCAATAAAGATCCATTCCTAGATTTAAGGTTCATTAGGTGTTTTATCTCAATCAAAGACTGTGAAAGCATTTCCTAATCAACTTCAAGTCATAAATCAAGTCAAGGGTGATCGTAACAAAACAAGAATGAATCAAAGAAATAAGATCATTAACATTGAAAAACAAAGAAGATGATATATATAAGCAAGTTTACAAGAGAGCTCAATTTAGATACATCTAACTCTAACAATAGAGGATTTAATTGCTCATTTTTATGTGTAACATTAAAATACATGAAGAAATTATGGAGATGAGAATTGAAGCCATATGAGTGATCTTCTTTGTTATTGCTTTGCCCTAGCACGAGGTATGAAATTCATCTTCCCTTCATGAAACTTGGTCCTTTTTATAACATTTTTTTTAGCACCTAAAAATTGACTTTAGTAAACTCTTATTGAGTTAGGGGATGAATTTGCTAAGTGATAACTTAAATAAAAAAGGGTACTCTTTGAAGCCAACCTTGCTAGGCTAGCATGGAAGCTCACCAAGTTAGCTGAGGCAACTTGCTAAGCTAGCTTAGCATCTGACTAAGTGAGTTTGGGGGACAAAGAGGTGCTTTCCTCCAATGGTCCTCTAGTTAAGCTGTAAGGACAGCTCATTGAGCAAGCCTTGACTATTCATAACTTCAAAAGACCTCCAAAAGGCTTCCAACATTCTTCCTCCAACTCCGACACTAAAGTTGAACAAAAGTTAGATGATTTGACAAAAATATGTTTAGTTAGACATAATCAAATACTTACGAAGCTATATAATTTAAGACAAAACAAGGTTTTAAATAAGAAAAAGTATGAGGCAATTGCTTCATTATGCCTCATAAACGTAAGTATAATTGACACTTGTCACTCTTTAATGAGCCACAAAAGCATACAATAAATAAAAGAAAAAAAATAAGGTCACATCACTCTTATATTTAAGGTTCCAACCAATAGGATAATCATATATAGTGATCATATGATATAATATAAAGGGAAACAAAGACTTTCATCTAAGTTTTGATTGACTCATACAATATAGGCTCACTGCCTCTAATTCACCTAATTAGAGGGTTTAACACTTTATCTTAGGTGACATTGGGAATGCATATTTCTTCCTAGTACTTGCATTTTTCAAATAAACATGGGTCCTTAACTTTTGAAGGCATACTTTCAATCAACACATATATTCTTAATAATTTGTCGGGAACATTAAGTTAGTTCTTGTGATTCTCTTGGTTTTAATCTACATGCTCAACCATTAAAATTTTACAACCTGACACCTTATCTACTTCTAGGATTCCAAGAGTTTTCCTATGTCCCTTAAGTATTATACTATGGTCAACTCATCTCAAATCTCATTTTACTCAAAGCATATGATGTATGCTTCTTAACTTAACACAGACACTTAACAAAAGGTTGACAAAATCTACTCTATTTTTGTCACTATCCATCATACCTCCATACAAGACAACAAGCATCATCATTCTCATCCTTTATCATTTTCAATTTCAATAATTTTCTATAGGCTCCTATGGTCGTATCTTTTGATAGCTTTCAAGCATAACATCCACGTATCATACTACATATATTTCTCTAATATCATTTAGCATCATTACTTTTAGACATCAATATTATATGAACCTCTCTATTATAAGATTATTAAATTTGAGTATGTTATTATTTAGGTCAACACAAAAAATTATAAGTATTTCTATAAATAAATTTAAATAATCTTTTCTTAAAATATAATTATTTTGTGTTTATTATTTAGTTCAATATAACTTCACGAGACATAATTATTAATATTTGATTGACGTTTGGGATGGGTTAACTATTTAATAACAAGAGATTGTTAACACAATGCATATGGAGAAACTTAAACTATGAGAAACAAACATTTGTACGAAAATAATGTTTCATCCTCAAGTTTTACATTATCTCCATATATACCATTCACAATAACTTTCAATAGATTATTGAGAGATGACTTATAGATTATAATTTTTAAACATAAGCTTTTTTTTTATAAATTTAATTACAAACAATTTTTCTAGAAAAAATACTACTATGTATTGATTTCATTAAAAAAATACATCTTTTAAAAAAATACATCTTTTAAGTACGTGAATATAAGTTGAATTTAAGATTTGTATATAAAAGAAGATTATTAGTCTTTTGTTTCTTGGAGAGAAGAATATTTTCAAAACAAAATATTTTCTATTAATAATTTGTTACTCCACATATTTTCATTTCAAAATATTAATTACTGAAATATTATACATATAATCAAGATAATATTAAATATTGTTAATTTTGAAAACTTGTAATTATATGAGATTGAATTATCTTCTTACTTTGCCACTTGATAAAATATCAAGTGATAAAAATAAATTTTAAAAAATTAATTTTTTTTAAATGATAGATAACAATGAGACAAAATTTTCATATAAAGTACCATATTTTAAAACAGACGGACATTGTATGATTAAGATGCTGGGGTTCTTAGCGAACATGATACCATAGCAGAGACGTGTACCTGATTATTTCTTCATAATATAGCACCTCAATTATACAAATTCTAATTGAGAAACTCGGTCAACTTTTACTTTACGACTTTGAAACGAAATTTGCATGAAATGACTTTTCTGTATCATAATCAATGTTTTTTAAAAAATAGTCTGAAATCGTAAGTTCAATCACAACGAAATTTGGATTTAATGGAATTTTTGTTTGGATAAATTTGTGTATCAAATGACCTTTCCATATAGGCAAAAATAATCTTACATACTTAATTTTTATAGATTTTTGTTTAACTTTTCTAAAGGTTAAGGTATATAAAAATTTATCTCTCTTTCAAGATTTATGGACTGTCAGGTTCTGTTGACAAATATTCCATTTTTTGTTTGTTTGAAGTGATAATTTGCTGGTCGTCTTATGGCACTTGCCTTCAATCGGGTAAGAGCAACGTTATTCTGGTGTTTAGTCTTCTATTCTACTTCGCAACCTTTTCTGGTGTTGTTTCCCTCTTATTATTATGGATTAAACATGTAATAATAAAGTACCATATTGTTATTATCTTTTAGGAACGGGTGGTGGTTATTATTATTATTATTATTATTATTATTATTATTATTATAATGCAAGATCCCGTTCCATTCATACTCGAAGAAACGGTTTATTTAATGAAAGGTTACTGTGTAAAAAATTTTAAACTGCAAACAAAATTAATTTCTAACAAATTGGATTAGAAGACATCTATAATTTCTAAAATAAGATAAAAAAAAAAAACAGTTACTCCATAATTTCATGTATTGTTAGTGATCACCATAATTTTTTTTTTTTCATAACTTTAAAATTAACAAAATACTCAAGAATAAGATGATAAAATTAGGGAATCATGTGGGAGAGAGGGTAAGCATGGTATCTTAAACAGCTAGATTTATCGCACTATGAAAGACCCATAAGATGTGACTATCACAAAATAACAATCTCCAAATGGATGGACAAAAACAAAAAAACCACAAAGTGTAGGGGACACTTGGGTTCCCCAGCCAGACCAGAATTTGCCACCTTTGATGGTCCACACATGCCTGAAAAAAATTCCTCTCTTTTCAACCCACCTATCATCTAACTCTTTTCAAGCCTTTGAAATTTCCCTTTCACTTGTCTACACAACTTTCCCTTTTAGTAAAGTGATCTACTTTTTTTATTTTTTATTTTTGTAATATGCAAGTGTTTCGAACTTTTAGTGTACATTTAAATCAAAGTTTATAAATTTAAATTTAGATTAAATTTAAATTTATAAGTTAAATTTATAAAAATAATCTAAGTCTTATTTCTAAAAAAATTAATTTTTAAACAAATTTTTTATTTATAAATATACTTTTAAAAATAGTCAAACATATTAATAAAATAAAATTACTTTCCAATAATAGATTCATCATCCAAACATAAGTTTAATATCCAAAAATACTTTTTAAACTAAAACTCAATTTTCAAACAAAAAATTTATTTATAAATATACTTTAAAAATAATCAAGCATATTACCATAATAAGATTATTTTCCAAAAATACATTTAATATCTAAAAATACTTTCTAAACTAAAAATTAAACATATCCTAAATTTGACATGGATAGGACAAGCTATTCTATTCATATTCATGATTTGTTTTGACAATATAATTCAATTCAGAGAAGAGATTAAGTTTCAAAAAATAATAAATGATGTTCTGAATACATGAATATAACCTTTCAGAAATTTTAATTGCACTTTTATTCATTAATGTAGGAGTTGGATTCTAGCTTTCCCCAGCTCCTTGTCGTCAACGGAGAACTGACGTAGACGAAGGAGTGCGGTTCGTTCGATAAATTCCTTTCTTTTTATCTATTTCTGTAACTAATCTCTCTTCTATCATTCTAACATTTGATCATTTACCCATTCTAAAGTAAAGTAATATGTTCAGTGACGATTTCACTTTTATCTGATAATAATTTTTTATAAAGGGTCACTTTATGATTAGTAAATTAAATTTTCAGCCATCATTGAAAAATGACACATGCCACATAATAAGTACAAAACCCTTGACTTCTCTCCTCCTCTTCTCTATTTAATCCATTGTGATCTTTCCTCAGGGATAATACCGTGCCTCTGGTCCTGTCTCTAATTCAAATATCTCTGCCCCCTTAACCATTTCACCACAAACTTCTATAGAGTAACCAAAAGAAAACACCAACTATAGGCCAATCCCCAATATAAAATACACACTTTATTTTGCCCCTTCTCTTTTCCATTCTTTTGGCGTGTTGGCCATTTTCTGAACACATCGGCACTCACTAATAGAAGCGTAAAGAGGGCATTGGTCGGTTTCAGAGATGGGCAGCATGCACATAGAAACCCCAGAAACTTGTGCTGATGCTAGCAAAAGCTTCGATGAGGATGGAAGAGCTAAAAGAACTGGTATTAATTTATGTTATTTTTTTTATGAGAATATTTAGGAAGAAGTTTATTCAAAATGGTCAATTGTCATTTTAGATTATGGTTTGTGATATAACCCATAGGGATGACGTACCTGAAATACCTGTGTTTGATTTCTATCTTGTTTAAAATTTTTGAGTCAATACTATGAATGAAATTAATGACACATGTGATTTCTGACTATAAAAACTAAGATTTTTTATGATGGTCTGTGATATGAATATACGATATATAATATGGTTTTTTTGTATTGATTAATTTGAAGGGACATGGGTGACTGCTAGTGCACATATCATAACTGCTGTGATTGGTTCTGGAGTTCTATCTCTTGCATGGGCAATTGCACAGATGGGTTGGGTGGCTGGTCCTGCAGTGCTACTTGCCTTCTCTTTGATCACATACTTCACCTCCACTCTTCTTGCTGACTGTTACCGTTCACCTGACCCTGTCCATGGCAAGCGAAACTACACATATTCTGAGGCTGTCAAAGCTAACTTAGGTAAAAACAACAACAAAACACTTCGTATTATTACTTTTGTTGTACATGTGGTAATATGATTCATCTATTTAGTTTTATTGTTTGTTGTTAATGTATATCTACAGTCACAAGATTAGTGCAACTTAATGATTCTATGAAAAGTTTGGTTGGTGTAGTGGAAATGGTCGAAAGATAGGGAATAGAGATAAGTATGCGAGAAATGAAAAAAATGAAGTTATTTGATTGTGTGGAAATTATAAACATAGAACCGATACTTTTTCATTTCTTTGTAAAGAAAAATGGATGAGAAGCTTTACTTTTACAATATATGACATTTTTTAATTGTGATTAAAAATTACTAAAAAAGTTGAGATTTACCTGTAGTTTTGAAAGTTTAGTAGTGGTTTAAAACTGTTACAGGTTGTTATAATCGACTTTCAAAATATGATAATAGATTTTTGCACACTACAATTATTTTTTTAATTGTTTATGCACAAAATTGATTGATAGTGATTTTTTCTTTTTTAATTTTTCTTAAACTAAATACTTATATTTTCATTATATTTCTTCTTTATTTATTTATTTTCTCTATTTTTATCCGCTTAATTTTTTTTATAAGTGAGAGGCACCTGAAAAATAATTTTGACTAACATGTGTGAATGAAAAATTAATTCAATGTATTGTGCAAAGAGACACTTATTTATGTCGGTAAGTGACTAAGCTGAGACTTGACACCTGAGATTGGGAATTCGAGCTTTTCAAGTACCCTGCTTTTATTTATTGTCAATGCAAATAAAATATAATTTATTCTGTGGTTCTTAACAGATATATGTCACTTCCTTAAAAAACAAAAAAAGAACAGATATATGTCACATCATAGGGAATACTATTTTTCTCGTGACAGGGTTTTGTTTTGAAAGGTGGCCTTTGTTATATACTGTTTTAAGAAGCTATGTTTACCTGGGTTTTTCCTTACTATAATAATTTTATTAAATTATGTAAAGCAACACCTGACACTAATGAAATATAATTGTTTGATGCACCTTCAATTTAATTTCCCCTTTATTATATACTTTTTTTAAGAAGCTATGGTTACATGATTTCTTCCTTTTTATACTAATTTTAATTGTTTGATGCACATTCAATTTATTTTGTTACCTTTCTGTCCATAGGAGGCAGGAAATTTCAGCTGTGTGGATTGGCTCAGTATATGAATCTTGTTGGTGTAACCATAGGCTACACTATAACAGCATCAATTAGTATGGTGTAAGTTTCCACATTAACTTTTGACTTAAGAGTGTGTTTAATATGTGTGTACATATACTTAAGTAAAATATGTTCCCTTATTTTTTTTTTCATATATTTGAAAATTGATTAGGGCTGTGAAGAGGTCGAACTGCTTTCACAAACATGGGCATCAAGACAAGTGCTCCATAAATAGCTACCCTTACATGATTATTTTTGCCGGCATCCAAATTGTTCTAAGCCAAATACCAAACTTCCATAAGCTCTCTTGGCTCTCTATTGTTGCAGCTGTTATGTCTTTTGCTTATTCTTCCATTGGCCTTGGCCTCTCCCTAGCCAAAGTCGTAGGTAAGCATGTAATTATCACTCTATTATTTTACATTAATTTTAAAAACATAATTTATCATAAATATTACACATGATTATCAGTTTAATTCTTTTATAATATAACAAATCAATAAACTATTATTATTATTATTATTATTACATCATTATTATTTTATAAAAGTTAAAATATTATTTAAGTATATTTTTTAAAATAACTATTTTTAAAAAATTAGGTATTTATTTTAGCTTTATAAAATTATCAGAAGTTTAGTAATTTAATTAAAATTAGAAGTTATTTTAAATAGTTTCTTATAAAATTGTTCTTTGAAATGTTTTTTTATGACTATAACTAGATATAATTTAACTTCTACTTTTGAAAAGTTTTGTAAAAAGTAACCACTAAATTATTAAACTTGAGAACCAATTTTTCTTTTTTATGTAACAAAGACCCTTTTAGGGTAATGGGTTTTAATTCTTTATTAATTAACACAATACTAATGAGATAAAAACATAATGCTTAAAGGTGGGGAACACGTGCGAACAAACATAACAGGGGTACAAGTTGGGGTGGACGTTACGGGATCAGAAAAGGTTTGGGGGATGTTTCAAGCAGTTGGTGACATTGCCTTCGCTTATGCTTTTTCCAATGTGCTAATTGAGATCCAGGTAAGTACTAATATTTATGATTCTATACTTATCTTGTTAAATTTTTAATAATATAATATATTGTGAACATTATTATTAAACTATCATTTAATATTATTATTTTATTGAGTGAGATAAAACAAAATAAAATTTAAAAAGATTAAAACTAAATTAATCTTATTTTTAGGTCATTTAAATTTATGTAATTTGTTGATATTTCTCGAATGTACGTGCTTGTGGTTGTCTTTATCTTTTGGCGAGGTGTGGGTAGTTGGAATTTGAAAGAAGCTAGTAGTATATTTCAATGATAATAGTAGTATATTAATTACATAAGCAAAACAGTAGCAGTAATATATTTCATTATGATAGGGACGACAAAAAATGCGGTGAAACGGGTTTGATACATGATTAAAGTTGAATTGAGTGCCTTACTTGAATTTGGTTGTGGTATAGAACATGTAGTCAACTAGTCAATACTCAATAATAGTCATGCGTGATACCAACTGCTATTTTTGACCACTTTCAAGTTTTTATAAGTATTTTTCTCCTTTTGTCGTAGACTTAAGTGCTATGCATTATTTATATAGTTTCATCTAGAATTGCATGCATCAATTAATAACAACCATGGGGGACTGTGGACACAGATTGGGTTTAATTTAAAAAAATATCTAATCATAAAAATGTCACTTTTTTCTATTGTATTTTCCATTTTTAAAATTTTATATAAAAATAAAGTATAAATAATAAATATTAACGAGTTTAACTTAATTGATTAAATAAGTATGTATAAGTTATTATATTTTGAATACATATAAATAAAATGGTACATCTATATCGTTTACTTAAAAAATTTATATATATATTAAATGTGTATATTTTGTTCTTATAATTTTATATATTTTAATTTTTTATTTATTTTATGATAATAATTATTAATTTTTATTTTTTAGATAATTATTTCTAGGATATATGTTTTTATCTCTACAGATAAAAAAATAATACAAACAATGATATATTTTGCAATTAAAAATAAAAAATGGAAATAATATATTTTCTTCAATTAAACTATCCAAAAAAGATTTCAATGACCAAACCAGTGATTAGCTATTCTTCTCTGCCATCTCATATCAAGGATTGCATAGGTTGCAAGTGTCATTCATTCTTTCATCTCAAATTAGAAACAAGGCAATTGAAACATGCAGTTGCCTAGGAAGTCAAGGGGGAAATTTTTGTCCTACATATTAGTTATGTACATTGATGAACATAGACCTTCCTATCTATAATCATATTCATTACATGATCAAATTAATTGCTTTTTTGGAAGGGGAGATTTTCATTACTGAAAAAATTGGCAAGTTTTTGGTAATCTAAGTTGTTTCTCCTCCATCAAATTTGATAAATCCTTTCTTATCATCAAAACTGAAAAATTCTTAATTTTTAATTTTGGGTGGAAAGTGAGAAATTTAACCGTGTTAGTGCTGAGAAACAAGTCTTACATTGATAGATTAGAAAACAAAAATAAAAATATACAAGTAAGAGTATCATGAGTCTAATATGTCAAATCATTCAATGATCATGATCATTTTTCCACATTTTTAGACATGAACAGCACATAAATTCTAGGAGTGACTCCATTCTGTGATTGATGCTAAGATAAATTATATTCCATTATGAACATATAATTTAGTATAGTATTTTATTATATTTAAATTCCTATACCTAAATGTATCTAGCTAGTGGATAATTAAGATTCCATATTCACATGAACCATTAAATCTGCAGATAGTTATGTCCATATTCACTTGAATGGTAAAGGTCGGTTCCCTTCCCTTTCAGCTTAGTCACAAACTGATAAACATTGACATGAAAATTGCAAAATCTTTGAAGATATAGAAACCAAACCATGTTATGCTAACCCTTGCGTTGGCTATACTCTCGCCAGGATTTGGAAGCTAACCCAAAAATAAATACTTTCAGAAGAACAAAATCAAATAAAAAATAAAGTTTTTCATAAGTATAAATTAAAAATCATTTAAAAAATATATAAAAGTTAATTTATATATAAGTTAATTTTAATTTATAAAATTTTTATTTATTTATTTATTTATTCTGTTAAGAGTGCTTTTGATATACTTATTTAAATAGACTCGAAGCTAGTTGTGCATTTGGTGCAGTCATTGAGTTGGGTATCATCCGATCATTATCTAACGGTTCAGAATAAATTGATTTCCCAACTACATTTCTGACTTTAGATTTGACGTAACTCATTGAGCAACTTGATGGAAATCAAATTATGCACAACTTACTATCCACACTAAATACACAAAACCAACTGCACACAATTAAAATCCCTATCACCCCGTGCATGACCAATCAAAACGTCCTGAACTTTTGGGCTTCATTCTTTAAACTTAGGATATGTTTGGTACAAGTTTTGTTTTATTTAAAAGTTATTTTTAAGTTAAAGTTAAGAATAAGATTTTAAAAATAAAAATAAGAGTAGTTTATCATTTCTATTTTTTTCCACCTTGAAAGCACCTATTAAAATAACATTTATTTGGTAAAATAATTAAAAACTTTGAATTTGTTTAAAAGTACTTATCTATTCCATTAAAAAAGTACATTTATTAAAATAAAAAAACATTACTAAAGTTAATTTAATTTTTACAATAAAAAATAATATTCAAATAGTACATTGTGAAATTTTAATTTCTAAAAATGTCAAAAATTATTTTAGTAATAATTTATTAGTGTAATATTAATGAAAAAATTTAAATATTGATTACAAATGATAAAATCTTTAACTTGTTTTATATTATTGTTTAATAATATTTTTAAAGAAACAAAATTAAGCATTTCAATACAATCAAACATTAAGAAACAAGAAAAGTAATTATAAAGCAATTTTGATAATATGTTCTAGAGGGTCTATCAAACCACGTAAAATATAGGTATATAAAAATACATCTAACAAAGTAATAATAAAAGTAGCATAAAATATGTATGGATTGGATTCAAAGTAAGATTTAATAAAAAAAATAATGACATTTAAATATTTTATTAATACTTTTTTATTTTTTCCTCTCTTTTATTATATTATATAACTTATTATATCTATTTTTATTTTTATTTTTATTTTTTTCCCTCTCTAACCTCTAAGTGTCAACTAAAATTTTGAGTATCTCCTATATAGTTTTTCTATTAAAAAAGCTCCACGTCTTCTCATTAGCTTTTTATAAAAGCTCCTTCTTTCATTATTTCATTATTTCTTCTAAAATAACAAATTAGTTTTTTAAGAACTTTTATATATATAAAAAAGGCTTTTGATTCAACTTCTACTTTAATTTTAAGAGAAAACAAAACTAAACATAAATCAAATCAAACACTATCTTAATCAGCATAAAAGCTACTACCCATCCAAAGGAAACGATACCACCCATGAAAACATTATTATATATCATTAAGACTTATAATTCACAAATTCAACATAAAAATCAAAACTTATGGTACTAAAAAGTTAAGACTTGACACTTTTTTCTTTAGGGCATCAAAACTACTTTTCGAAAGCCACTTTGAACCCCGGGTAAAGCTGGATAGAATTCATAAGGAGGAAAATTCCTTCGATGCTCTTGTTATGATTATTATTAGTAATGTTTGAATTTTAAACATTACTTCCTTGTCATATTATTTTAATTAGAATCCTTTACAATTTTCCTTACTATCAATGGCACATGTGAAGGAAGTTCTACATCTTGCAAGCCCACTAAAACATGAAATGTGATCCATACTTTTGCAGGACACACTGAAATCAAGCCCACCTGAGAACAAAGTCATGAAGAGAGCAAGTTTGATTGGCATTATGACAACAACTTTATTTTATGTGCTATGTGGTTGCTTAGGATATGCTGCATTTGGAAATGACGCACCAGGCAACTTCCTCACAGGGTTTGGCTTCTACGAGCCATTTTGGCTAATAGACATTGCCAATATCTGCATAGCAGTGCACTTAGTTGGGGCATACCAGGTAAATAACTTTTTTAGAGCCATAAGCATCTTTTTATTCTTTGAAAAATTTCCAATTAATTTTTATTCATTTTATTTGTTACATTTAACAAAAACTAGAATAGTCACTATGCTTTGCACAGACAATCCAATTTTAATAAAAAATTTATAAATACAAACAAAAAAGTGTGTAGGAGAAAAAATTGTGAAAGGTTATTAGAATGTGTGATCCAGGTGAGAGAGAAGAACAAAAAAAGGAAAAAGAAATGGAGAGATTAAAGAGATAAAAAGTTAATAAAAAAAGTGCATAATGCATAAAATAATTTAACATATGGTAAGTGGAATGATGACTAGACAGTTTTTATAAGAATATAGACAAATAAACAACTAGAAAATTAAACCACATGGTTTTAAAATAAAGACTAAAAATGAATAAAATTTAGATAAAAAATAAAATAATAAAAACATTATATTTTCAAAAATCCAAAAATTATTTAAGTCTATGTGCTTTTTTTTTCTTTTTTATTAGAATTTTCTAGTTATTGGAGAAGAATTATTTTCCTTTGTTCATGACATCATGCATGCTATGTGGTATAGGTCTTTGTCCAACCTATATTTGGGTTTGTGGAAAAGTGGAGCAAAGAAAAATGGCCAGAAAGCCGATTTATAAATGCTGAGTATGCTTTGAACTTTCCTCTATGTGGAAGCTACAATGTGAACTTCTTTAGGGTAGTGTGGAGGACTGCATATGTGGTTATCACTGCCGTTTTAGCTATGATATTCCCATACTTCAATGACTTCTTGGGGCTTATTGGTTCACTCTCTTTCTGGCCATTGACGGTTTACTTCCCTATAGAGATGTACATTAAACGTTCCAACATGCAAAGATTCTCCTTCACATGGATTTGGCTCAAGATATTATGTTGGGTGTGCTTGATAATTTCTGTTGTCTCAGCTGTGGGTTCCATCCAAGGTCTTGCTGCTCATCTCAAGAAATTCAAGCTCTTTCAAGCACCAGAATAGAACTTTTATATTTTATTTTAACTTGAACCAGGAATTTCTATCAAGGGCAAAAACAAAATTTTATTATTATGTTTTTAAATAATTATATCTTCAACAGTTGAAATCTGGATAACTTGTTAAACCAAAACAATAAAATATTTAGCTTGCTATGTTACATGGTCTGCTTGATCATTTCTATTATCTTTGCTATGGGTTCCATCCAATGTCTTGCTCATGATCTCAAGAAATTCAAGCCCTTCCAAACACAACAATAGAACTTTTATAGTTTATTCCAACTAGAGCCAAGAGTTAAGGGAGAGAAAATTTTTATTACTGGGTTTTGAATTAGTTATATCTTCAGTACTCAAAATCGAGACAACTTGTTAAACCAAAACAAAAATATATATTTAGCTAGCTATGTTACATGGTGTACTTGATCATTTCTATATTATCTTAGCTATGAGTTTCACATGATCTCAAGAAATCCAAGCCCTTAAAAGCACAATAATAGAACTTTTCATATTTTATTCCAACTTAAGTCAAGAGTTTCTATAAAGGACGACAAAACTTTTATTACTATGTTTTGAAATAATCGAGACAATTTGTTAAACTAAAATAATAAAATATTTAGATTGCAATGTTACATGGTTTTCTTCTTAGTCTCTGTTTTTTCTTTTCTCTTAATAAATTACCAGCAAGCTCGCGGATAATGTACAATTATCAAATAGAAAAAATACAACACTGTGTACGACTATACTATAAACAAGCCTCAAGATGGTTAGAAATTAGATGTATTATGCATGACCATTTATAATACTTTTGGCTTGTATCTGTAGTCGTGTTTCTGTAGCACAAAGAAAATTCTAGAATCTGCTCTACGTCAAGATTAAATTCAATAAGGTTATTAAGGGTAGATTTAGGTAAACTTAAAAATCGGAGTTTTTATGATTTTTTTTTTTCTAAAAACTATTATTTTTTTATTTTCTCAAAACTGCACTAAATTATAAAAAAAGGTTGTCTACTTATTATATATATATAAATAAAAGGACTTAATAAATTTGTTGCTGACATAATTTATCTTTAAATTACTATATTAACATCAAGAACCATGAAAACAATTCGTTCACATTAAAATAACAAAACTAATCTTTTACTTAACAAAAAGTTGATTGTCATTAATAAAATCCTATGCAGGTGTACGAGTAGAACAAAGTTATAGAAACCAAAAATGAAGTTGTTCATAGTAAATTCATATGTCATACGGAATTGGAAGATGCTGCACCAGGAAATTACAATTAATGCAAGACCAATATATACAAATATAAGTAGAACTTAGTAATTAAATTAAATCGATAAAATTAGAGTGTCACTCGTCACGTGAACTCAACTTCCCACTTGAATTGGTCTTGAAATATAACTTGGAATTAGGGGGAATCCGCTTGATGCGGTGACAGGTATATATGACGGAGTGATATTCATAGCTGGGATACAATTACAGTAACTTGAGTAACTATTATATCATTATTAATTATACCCTAAATCTTAAATTCTAAACCCGAACTATTATATTATTAATAATTATATATAAAATATAAATTTTATTCATTTAATCATTAAATTATAATTTTTTATCATTTAATTATTTGCTTTAAGTTTTATATAAAATAAACAATAATAAAAATAATAATAAAATTTATAATTTAATATATTTTAAAAAATATATATTATATCTAATTTATCAATTGAATTAGATATCAAATAATTTTATATTAATATAAAATTGTACAGTAATTTTTAAAAAATATATTATTCAATTAAAAGTTATTAGATGATATAGTAATTAGTAAAAATTATATTAATACAATTTGATTTTTCTTTTCTCTATAAATGAAAAAATAAAGATCAAATTATTACAAAAATAACTTTAAAAAATTTAATTTACATTATTAATATTCATTTTCTTAAAATCTAGTAATTAATATTAGTTATTCATTATAATTATTAAATTTTAAGAAAATAAATAATAAAAATAAAAAATAACTCTTAAAATTTAATCTCTCCACACACATATATACACATTAGTATGATAGCTCGTGTGACACGGACTTATCATTATATTTTAGAACTATAATGTATTTATTCGTGGGATGCATGAATGAATTATAAAGAGACTAATTTTTTGTATGTACAAAAATAATATATTAATCATTTTGTTAATTTTTATTATGTTAATAAATATCTTAAATGAATTAAAACTTCTCCAATTAAAAATTTAATTTGCTATATTACTGTAAATAATAATATATAAATTATATATAAATGTATTCATTAATAATAAAGAATAAAAGATAATTTAAATTTACTAATATAGTTATAATTTTTAATTTTATAATATTGCAATCTTGAAGTCAAAAGATTTTCATAAACAAATTAAATTACATAAAAAATCATATGAAAATAAGAAAATTAATTTTATATTACAATATGTTATATTTGTAATAATTACACAATGTAAAAAAAAAATTAGGATTTTCAATATTTTTTATATTTATGGTTAATTTACATTATAAACAATTGTGTTAGAAATTGTCATTTTGGTCTTTTTATTAATTTCATGTTTGCTTGCACAACGAATTCTTAGAGTTGAATTGTCTATTTATTTGAAAAGTGATGAATTTAAATTTTGATTTTTTAAGACTGATTTATTTTCAAATTCTCATTTTGAAAGAAATTTTATTTATTCAATAATTATTTTACTTTAAAAATCAAACATTTATTAGATTGATTATCTAAAAAAATTCAACTTTTAAGTTTAGTGAAACTTAAACTTAATTTTGAACATGTTAAAGTGAACATGTTGTTGATGTGAAAGGAAAACTTATAATATAACTTGCAAATCATTTACTTACCTTGATGCAATTAATACTTAAACTTAACATAGTTTTAAGCCTTACTTTTATCTACAAATAAAAATTGAAAATATCCTGAAGAAACATGTTTAAGATCTTCTTACTCCTCAATTAATGTAGGATTGAATCATATATCTATTAATCTTATTAATAGAATACAAAAAAAAAAGTAATGTCAATAAATAACTTGCAAGAAATAAAAAACTTGGAAGGTTATAAAATACACTAGAAGGCGGAGTTGAATAGTGTGTGATTTTTGTAAACTTTTGTCAAACCCTTTTTAGAAAAGACGTATATTGAGATGAAAAACTATTTTTACAATAAAGACAGATAAAAGCATGAAAGTTCAAAGAACACAAAAAACAAGTTTTATATTGGGTTATTTTAACTCTTGAGTTATGTTTAGTTCTCTCTTAACCTAAGAGGTTCTACTAATAAAAAAACTAATTATAAATATGAGTAATGACTTCACCACTCTTGATTACAAACACAAGTATTATTTAAGCCACACCTGACTTCTTAACCTAAGTATTTTTTACTGTCACTTCTAGCTGCAAAACTTAATCATCTAATTAAGTGTTCAAAGTATTGTTTTACACTAAGTTACTCCTAACTTTCACAAGATCTTTACAAGGTAACTTACAAAGTGAGAATATAAAAGTTGTAGCGTAGATTACAACTTCACAAAACTAAAGATGTGAAAAGATTACAAAGTAATAATCTCAAGCAAATATATGAGAGCATGGACGTATAAAACTATTCAAAGAATATAATAACAGTTGGTTTATTCTTTTATTTTTATGGTATTCATGCACATGATATATACAAGCTGAAAAAATGTGTCCTTTGTAACACAACATTTTTCTTGCTTCTTTTTGTTATGATGTGCATTAAATGCATTACTCTTCTTTACATCTTCATACTATAGATAATCAACTTCTATCAAAGGAGAAAAAATATCTTTGTCCTTTGTCTTTTCTTTTTTTCGCTTTCTAAGCTTTGATAGAATAATTATTTTTTTGAACATTCCTACTTCAATATTTTATTGTTGACAAACTTTAGAACTCAATGGTGCTTTTGATCCAAGAGTTTGCTTATCTTTATTATGTCTATTTTTTTCATTAAATGCTCATTTGAAAGTAAACTATTAGAATAATAATAAGGATAGAAACAAAAGTAAACTATTATAGCAACTATCATAAACATTCAAAAATAGTAAGACTAAAATCAAACATAATAAATGTGAAGCAAAAAAGCAGTCTAATGTTGTTTAGGACGTATACCAAGTTTAGGATGCATTTTCAAAACATATGTCTTGGACGTATCATGTTTGTTAAAATTTCAAACGTATATTTGAAAGAAAAAAAAAAGATCTATACGTATCTAGCATTTTTTAGCGCTTTGGATGCTTAACCTTATTCTCTTACTTTTATACACTGAAGTTAGAAATATATAACCTTTTTCGTTCCTTTGAATGTATCCCTGTTAACACATCTCATCAACACATTAGTATACTTCAAATTATAATATTCTTTGCGATAATCAAAACCATGAATGTTTAGCAGCTTGATGTTCATCCATGTCTTTGGTTTTAATAATCTCCCTCTTTTTGATGATGACAAATAATATAGTAGTTTGAAAGTTTAAAAAACAAAGAAAGTATGATTATGATATTAAACTCCCCCTGAGTTTAATATTCATGCAAGCAATGTATAAAAAAAATATGTATTAGAGCAAAAAAAAAATCTAAAACATAAAAAAATGACATACATTACAACAAAACATATCCTTAAATGATTAAATGATCAATAGTGAAATACATGCAATGCTCTCCTTAAGTGTAATACTAGTTTAATTTTACTTCTCCCCCTTTTGGTATTATAAAAAGAAATGGGGTGAAAGAGAATGTAGACCATCATAATCACTAGGTAGGAGGTTGATCAAGTTTTTGAAATTGTTGTTGTTGTGGTTGTTGCCATTGGTGAACTTGTGGAACAAGTTATTGAAGCAGGGCTAGAGTAAGAGCCAGAGACAAATTGATTACTGTATCAAACGCAAAATCAATAGTCTTGACTTGATCATTTAACATTGTAGCGAACTTGATGTCTTGTCTCTTCATATGTGCTTGAATCTGGCTATCAATTATATTTTCCACTTAAGCACTAAATAACAAAGATGACGATATGGACACAATAGGTATAAATGTACGCAAAGCAACAATCATTATAGTTTTAGCTACAAGAAGAGGAGGTGTGCTTGGTGGTTGATAAGAAGGTTCATGCACACTAATAGGATTTGGAGAGAAAATAGGAGATGCAAGTAGAGGTGGAAACCTTTCTTCAATGGTTGCAAACTCCTTGTTGGCCAAAGCCTTAACAAGGCTTAAAGAATACTAATGTTTTCACCAAGTAGAGAAGTGTTTTCATACATGCGAAAACCACAAACTAAAATAAGAAATGGTAAGTATGTATTGGACACATGGCCCATGAGCTTTCCTTAGTAGTAGGAATTGCTTCCTTTCTCTCATATGCCAAATCAAATGTAGACGTACACTTGATGGATCCATGCAAGTGTTTTTGCCAAAACATATATCTACCATCTTTGTTGAACTCATGCATAAGTAGTCTCTACATATAAGCTTGTTGGAAATTAGTGATGTACTACTCAAATCCAACCTTCATTCTTGTGGGTATTTCAACTTTCTGAGGTTTTCTACTGTTCTTCCTATTTAGGTTAATCATAGGCAATCAAGGGAAAATTCTATCAAATAGATCATCACGTTTTGGAAGATAGGCAATAGCTTGATCATACACCAAGGTTTGAGCCTTAGGCTGAAGAGGATAAAACTTCAAGTTCTTGTCACAAATGATAAGCTCCTACTCTAATAAAGTAGATTCTTCTAATGCAACTTTTTCTTACTTCTGTAAGAGTTGTGCTTTCTATTGCTTGGTGAGATGTTTCTTTTGTGCAACCACAACAAATTATTTGTTGGTTGCCTACTTCTTCCTCAAGAGTCAAAGGAATCAATTGTTGAATGATTCTAAGATGCTCTTTATAGGAAAGTGCCTTGATAATATGTGGGTACAACTTCTTTTGAAACATTATATGTAGCCTTCATTTATTATGGCTCCTTCAAGCAGGGTAAAATATTCTTTAGAGGGTTTGAACTCATAGCCATCATATTGTTCCCACTCAAGAATAAGCAATTCCCTAACCTTATAAGTTGGCAAATCCATTAGTGAACGTCTTGAGTCTTCAACTAGTAAGGAAAACTATGCATTCTCCTTGATGAAGAAAAGAGACCACTAGTTCCTTATGTCTTCCTATCTCTCATTTCTTCCACTAAAAATTGAGGCTAGAGAGGTTTATGTTTGGTGCAGGTTTATTGTTGGTGAGGGTGATGGGTTTAACAAGAAGCAAGTCGTCCTTGGAGAATTCCCTAGCAACCTTATTGATGGTTACATCATGGAGACCAAGTCCTAATGTAGATAAATGTAATGTCTTTTTTCACTTATTTGATTTAATAAAAGTTTAGTTTCTAAAGGATTTTTATTTAAAATTTTAATTAACAAAATGGAATTTAATAAACATCACTCTTCAAAGAGTTACAATTTATGAATGCCTATTTATCACCATGTCATTCATGCAACATATAATTGAACTTTAAAACTCAGTTGAATATATATTGATAAGGTCAAGAGTACAACTATAAGGACTATATCTCAAAATATTAGTTATATTTATACATTCATCCAAACACAGGGAAATACTAGTTCCTTAGGTATTATCTAAACTTATAATCCCATTCGTTACCTCTAATTAGAACACTCAAAATGGTCTTCTTCCTCTAAGGTTTATTTTCCTTCTTCTAGATGATTAACTCTGTCTAGGGTGGAGCTTGTAGAAGAATTTGGATCTAGAGGGGAACTAGAGCATTTAGGAGCTGTTGGGGTATTAGGATATCTTGCCTAGTAATCAGTCCAGGATACTCTCAACCGAATCTTGGTAAAACTCAGCTTTGTCGGGGACACCAAGCCAGTTCCGTGACACTCTCTATTCTCGAGAGGTTCACAACTTGACACCTTATCTACCCCCAAGGACTCACCAGAGCTTGTGTACATTCCTCGGATACCTTTTGTGGTCAACCCATGCAATCTCCATTCTTAATTCTTACTCGTTAGGTTTTTGATTCATCCTTCTCTCTCCACTTCCGTTCATCAATTCCTTTTTGGTACTTAATTTGAGCTTAGAGATAACATTTTTGTGATGACTTTGTCTCACATCATTTAATTAAACATCAACTAAGTTTCATTCGATCTCTGTCTGAGCAAAATTTTCAAATTGTCACATTCTCATATTTCATCTTCTATCCTAGGGTTATTTACCTAGTTACTATCTACTTGAGACACTTGCATAAGTCATAAGGATTTCTCTACTATTAGTAGAGACAATAAATACATATAAACATCATCATATAGCATAGAAATAATGATATCACTAATTAAATAAAATTTCCAAGCAATATAATAATATTCATAAGTAGAGTAGCAAGAAAAGGGTAAAATCATTATTTTTACAAAGTTTGTTATATTTCTTTTACTTTCCGTCTACTTTCTCTCTCTACTTTTTCTTTCTCCTTATTTATTTCTCTCCTTTCTCTCACTTTCTTCTTGCTTTCTATTTCTCTTTCTTTTTCTTTCTTTTTCTCTCCCCTCTCTCTCTCTTTTCCACTTTCTTTCTCTCTTTGTTTTCTTTCTTTCTCCACCACCCTTTATGCTGTTCTCACCGTCGTCATCTTTTTTCCTCGACCCCTTTTCTACGATTCTCACCCCCTTGTCCTCTTCTTTCCTCACCCCCTTTTTTGTTATTCTCACCCCCCTCGTCATCTTCTTCCCTACCTTCTGTTTCTACTTCAATTTTTCATTAATTTCCCCTGTTTTGGGTCATTATTGATTCATTACCTTCTAGAAAGCATTTCCAATTTGAAATGAAGCCAAACTACCATTTAAATAAAGAATTCCTATGTTTTGTAATGACAAAACGTCAATGGTGGCTCGAGAGATTTTCAAATTTTGAATTTTCCTAATTCGCGGTTGTTTTGAACAATTTAAGGTGCTAAAATGTGATTAACATAGTTAGAAACAAATTCGCAAAAAGAAATTGAAAAATAAACGACTTCTCCTACCTTAATTTCTAGTTTTCGGTGAGAGATTTGCATATTTATATAAAGCTCCAGTAAACTTTCAAAATTGCGATTCCTTGGTCTTTTCTTCTAATTTCTTGGACAGGAATGAAGCTTAACTTAGGATGAAACTATCTAGAGTTAGAAATAAAAGAATGGGATTCAAATTCATGGGAAATTTTTGAACTTTTCTTCCTGTTTTTCACATTCCAGAGCTTAAGATCTTCCTTATTTTATACTGTTGTTGGACTTCATTTGATACTTATTTTATTCACCTGGCATGAGCGAAGCTAGCTGGAGCAAAGATAGTTCTAAATGTAGCTTGAGTCTAAGGGCGACCATGGAAACTCTAGGAAGAAAATCTTACTCAACAACTTCAATGGTGCTTTATGGTTTTTGATAAAGGATATAGGCAATTTGTTTGCTTATTTTTTCAACGATGGGCCTAGCGGTCTAACTCGCAACTCTCATCTCCTCTCTATAGTGCCTTCCAAAGGGACATGGGTTCAAAACCAACCCACCTCCCTTTTTTTCTCCTTCTACCTTTTATTTTCTTATTCTTTTTAATATATATGCTATATATAAGTTGATGTTCTTATATTTCATCCATAACATGTAGCCTAGTTGGTAAAACACGTTTTTCTCTCTTCTTGGTCTTGGGTTCGTACCTCAACCAGGATCTTCTGATTTTCTTTCCTTTTTCTAGTTTCTTTTTATATTTTTAAAGTTATTATTTTAATTTCCAATTTTTTTCTAAAATCTTTATAAATCCTTTTATATTTTTTTCTTCCTGTTCTTATATTTTCTCCCACTAAAATATTTATATGCATTTATAAATCTATTTATTTAATTTTATATTTATTTATAAAATTCAAATTTTTATTTCTAAAATTCATATTATTATTTTAAATTTTTATTTCTTATTTCTACTCTTTCTCTTATACTTCCATCTATTTTTAAAATTTCTAAATCTATTTTATAATTTTTTATTTCAAAATTAAAATATTCTTTTTATATAGATTTATTATTTTTTAATTTATCTAAAACTATTTTACTAAAAAAATCATTAATGTTAACTAATTATAACCTATTTTCTCTTAATTATATTATTTCCTAAATTTAAATAATATTTCTTTTAAATTCTAAATTTTAAATAGCTAAAATATTTTTAAAGTAAATTATAAATTTTTAATTCAAGGCTATTTTTCTGAATAAAATTTATTTATTTTAAAAAAAGATGTTACAATAAAGGTTGGAAACTTGGTTAGCCAAGTAGTAGAAAGTTGGGTACTTTGGTAATGTTTGAGAGCGAGTACCAAATTAGGTCATCAAAAGAATGACATCATGTAATGCCCTTTTTATTTTCTCAATTTATTTTGAAAATATCATAATTTAGAAAGTAATTTCTTTCAATTAACTTTTAAAAGGTAGGATAAGTCTTTCGTCATTAAGATTTCGTAAAACAAAAGATTACACATTTCCCAAAACAAAATCATTATTCTTCTCAATCCCAAGCATGCATCATATATCAAATAAATCACGACAAAAAGAACAATTTGTTGGATAAAAGTAACATTTTAATTTCCACACATATATATATCGTACGTAATACAAAACAATTCTTTTTGTTTCTTACTAACTAATAGGACATACAAGTAATATTTGTTCAAAACTTAATTAGTAGATTTATACAAAGTTTAATCAGAATATTCGGATGGATCCTCCTCTTCTAAAGTTTCCCCTTTTCCTTCCTGAATATTTGTTTTATTTGGAGTTACGCCTATAGGTGGGTTTGAATTTGAATATTAACAAGTTAATCTTTAGTGGTTACAAACTATAAATCCATTGTCTCTGAACATTATCTCAAATAAAATTATGCTTAGCTCGAGAATGAATTATGGGATTTTTGGAAAGATTAATAGTAGCAATATTTGTAACATTTTAAATTTTTATTTCTATAACTATGAGTTTAACTATTCATATACTTATTTTTTAAAGTCTGTTAATTAGTTTAATTGTACAAATACAGTGAATTTAATATACTTAGGTTAGAAATCTTCAAAAAAATTAAAACTTTTTATTCAACATGAAAATGTTGATGATTTGTGGCACAAGTTAGCTGCTTCATCTCCTTCCTCATTAGACTATCTTGGTCAAGATCCTTCCATATAGCCATTAGCCCCTTCTTTTTTTTTTCTTTCTTGAATAAGGGTTTCTTTTCTTTTCTTCCTCCTTGGCAAGATGTAGAAACTCAGGCTTGAATTGATACTATGGGTGTTATATCACTTATCTCTTTAAAAAACTTTGTTGAATAATTTCTCCATTGAGATCTTTATTTCTTCTTCCACATAGAGTGAATCTTTCTAAATATGAAGCAAATCTCATTGTCTTCAAAGTTTTTCTCCTCACATTGTTCTCTAGTGGATTCTTTGGCCACCATAGCCTTGGATGATGAAGGTGACATCTTAATTATTTGAGTGGTGTTGGACTCACCCTTCTTTCTATTGTCATAGTCTAGCTCGATCTCATGGATCCTTAGAATTTCCACTAGCTCTTCTAAAGAGATTTGATCCAAATTCTTACACATATGGACTACACTAACTTAAGGTCTCCATAACCTTTTGAGAATTTTATCAACATGATCAAAATTGTCATGGTGCTTGCCTATAGCCTTGAGCTCATTGTGAATTGTTTGGAATCTTCCAAACGTGGTCTAAATACTCTCATTCTCCTCTATCTTAAACAACTCATATTCTTTGCCAAGTAGATTAAGCTTATTCCTCTTGAAGGTGTTAGTTCCTTCATATGTGATAGCAAGAATGTCCCAAATTTTCTTGACACTCTTGAATCCACTCACTTTAGAATACTCCCTTTTTAGGGAGAACGCACAATATAGAGTTTCTTGCTTTGGAGTTGAGGAAGAATATAATCTTCTAGTCTTCTGTCCACTTGCTCTTCTCAATGGGATTCTTGTTATGATCAAGTGAGATGTAATCTCTCATTTCCACCACATCTATGATGTCAATATGACATGGCTTTAGATAAGCTATCTTATTTTCCAATAGTCATAATTGACTTCTCCGTCTTAGGATCGTTTGTCCCCTACACTGTTAAATGCTCAATCCTTAAAGGTTGAACTCTTATATGAACTAAATGGTTAGAAAACACACTAGAAAGGGGAGTTGAATAGTGTGTTTGTGTGATTTTCGTAAACTTTTTGCAAGCCTTTTTTAGAAAAGACGTATATTTAAATGAAAATTTTGTTCACAATAAGGACATATAAAAAAGCATGAAAGTTCAAAGAACATAGAAAATAATTTTTATACTAGTTCGCTTCAATTCTTGAGCTATATCAAGTTCTCCCTCAACTTGAGGGATTCCACCAATCAAAAATTGATTATAAACATGAGTAATGACTCTGCTACTCCTAGGCTATAAACACAAGTATTCTCAAGCCACCCCTGGCTTCCTAACCAAAGTATAATTTATTGTCACTTCTAGCTACAAAGCTTAATCTCCTAATTAAGTATCTTAAGTATTGTTTTACATTAAGTCACTTTTGTCTTTCACAAGATATTTACAAGATAACTCATAAAATGAAGATATAGGAGTTCTAGCGTAGATTATAATTTAACAAAGATAAGGATATGAAAAGATTACAGAGTAATAATCTCAAGAATAGATATGAGAGTTTGGACGTATAGAGATTTTTAAAGAATATGATCAAAGTTAGTTCATTCTTCTCTTTTTATTATTTTCATGCATTTGATATATGTATATCAGCTTAAAGAAAAGTGTCTATTATAACTCAATGTTCTTCTTTCTTCTATTCATTCTAATTTGCATTAAATGCATGACTTTTCTTTATGTCTTTATGCTATAGGTGTTTAGCTTCTATTAAAGAAGAGAAAATATGTTTGTCCTTTATATTTTTCTTTTTTTCGCTTTATGAGCTTTAGCATAACAACTACTTTTTTAAACATTACTACTTTAGTATTTTCTTGTTGATAGACTTTAGAACTCAATGGTCTTTTTTATCTGGAAGTTTATTTATTTTCATTATGCTTATTTCTTTTCATTAAATGCTTATTTGAAATTAAACGTTAGAATAATAATAAGGATACAAACAAAAGTAAATTGTTATAGTAGTATCCTAGGAATTCTAAAAGAGTAAAATTGAAATCAAACATAATAAATGTGAAGGTAGAAAAACAGCTTAATGTTGTTTAGGATGTATACCAAGTTTAGGACACATTTTCAAAACATATGTCTTGGACATATCATGTTTGTCAAAACTTTGGATATATTTTTGAAGAAAAAAAAAAGATCTAATAGACGTATCCAATGTTTTTATGTGCTTTGGACACTTAACTTTATTTGCTTATTTTTATGGATCTATGTTAGAGAGATATAACCTTTTTAAGTGCTTTGGACACTTAATCTTATTTGCTTATTTTTATGAGTCTATGTTAAAAAGATATAACCTTATTCGTTTCTTTGGATGTTTCCGTATACACACATTAGTATATTACAAATCATAATATTCTTTATAATATTATAATGTTTAGAGATTTGACTTTCATCAATATCTTTAGCTTTAACAAAACTAACGAAAGTAACTAATGCTACAAACTAACAATTTTTTATTTTCAATTGTTTATAAAAAAATAAGAAGCTAAACCATTATTGAATATAGTGTGACCTAAAAAGTCACATGTAATATTAAGATATTTCTATGCTAATTTGGATAATTGAACTAAATATAATAAATTAGAAGTTAGATAATCAAGGAAAACAAAAAAAAATTTGTTAATTTTTAAATATATTTATCCCTTAATATTCTATTCAAGTTCTAAATTTAACATCACTTGATTTGTGTTTGATTGAATTATCTGAAATCTACTACATTTTATATGTCTTGCTTTCGAATTAACAAAAGTTTTAATATATTATTTATTTTTTTAATCTAAAAAAAATATAGATACATTAATAAGAAGAAAAATGTCTAATGCTAATAATCATATATATTTTAATTTGAACTAAGACAATTATAACATATATTTTTTAAAAAAGAAAACAAAAGAAAGATTACTTTAAATTAAGATAGATACATGATTTTAAAATGTATAAATAAAGTAATTAATATAATTTAAACAAAAAAAAATAGCATTGATTTGCTTTGATTTAATCTTGAAATTCATGAAACGCATAATAAGATGAGAAAAATAAATGAAACGTGATTAAAGTAATTATTGGACATTCAATGGAATTGATAAAATTATATGTATAATTATGATATTTCTATGTTGATTGAGAAGTTGAGCAAAATATAATAAATTACATGTTACATGATCAAATAAAGTTAAAATAATTTTTATAAAAATATATTTATCTCTTATTATTCTTTACAAGAGCATACACTAGAATGAAAATTATATTGATAATGATAGTAAACATTTACTAGAAATTGGAATATATTATAATAATTAAAGGTAATGATTTTTTTAATAAAGGTGATGAGAGTTAAACTAATTATCATCAATCTATACTTTTTTAAACTTTTTACATAAGTTAAAAGTATACAAATTGTTATTATTTCTATTTTAAAGTATATTATTTCTAAAAAAAACATACTCATAGTCATTTTTTAAAATAAATATTATAAAATTATTTTTAAATTATTATTTTATATTTAAAATAATCACCTATTCATTATTTCAATAAATCAATTAACGTTCTATATTAAAATCAATGTGAAGTTTTATTATGATTATCTTTATTTTAAATTTAATTATTTTAAAAAATAATAATTCTCATATTCAATTATTTTAGTAAATAAATTTTATATTAAAATATTTTTTAAACTAATATTTTATTTAAAATAAAAATTATTACATTTACTTATTTATTTAAGTAAATAAATGTTATATCAAATTATTTCTATAAATTATTATTTTATTTAAAATTTCCAAAAATTAATTTTCAT
>JAMLFT010001073.1:0-33603 GCA_026544285.1 Pachyrhizus erosus | reverse complement strand
CTTAAATAATATTATAGATTTTATAATAATAATAATAATAGTATATTTCTTATTTAAATTACTATGTATTATAATATAATAAATAGAACATATTTGAATACTATATTATTATATAATAATAGAATAATGGTCATATTTCACTTCAAAAATACATCAATTCTCTATTTTTTTTACATGAGGAGAATACTCCTGTTTCTCATGGGAAATTGCCTTAATTTTGGAAAGGTTTATTATTTCTTAGTCCTTAATTTTTTTTATTTTGTTAATTTTTTAAAAAATATTTTTAGTTTCTTATTTTTTTTTCTTACTTTTGATTCTTGATGAGAAATTAAAAATAAGAATGAAAAAAAATTAAGAAATTAAAAGTAAATATAAAAAGTTAAAGAGTATTGATCAGTTCAAAAAAATTAAAAACTAAAAATAAAAATTTAAGAATTAAAAAGATAGAAAATCCTTCCAAAATTAAGGCAACTTAATCGAATCTATATATAGTCAATGTCTCGATGATAAAACAATAAAAAGTCGAGGCCTCAAATTGATTGGGTCAACAATCTTAAAAGTGAATATGATAAGACATCGGATCTCTACAATAATTAATTATAACTATAGTTCTCGACGTAACAGGATGCAACCTAAAAACAAGTTGCAAATATAAATATCCTATTTAATATTATAAGCAAATATAAATAACACTAATGCATACAGCAATCCTCGTTCCTTGAGTAAACTCTATCTCAGTTAATCAAATAAAAAATCTTTTTGTTCAATAAACTTGTACAAGTTTTTTTATAACAATAATTTCTGACAAAATCATTGCTTTCATTTTTACTCATTCCAAAATCAAGGCAATTCAAGTCGAATTATACTAATTGCCTCAAATCAACTGGGAGTTGAAAGTGAAGGCAAGAGATCGAATCCTCACAATAATTAGTTATTAAATCCTCACAATAATTAGTTATCAAATCCCCACAATAATTAGTTGTGACTACAGTTCTTGAAAGTGAGATAACAAGATGCAGTGTAGAAACAAATTGCAAATATAAATACCTTATTTAATATTATAATAAAGTTGACTGTGCTATTACGTATATTCATATATATACATCAAACCTCGTTCCTTGAGTAGACAGTATCTCAGTGTACATACTAACTAATGAAAGATAAATTAGAAGAACTAAGTAGAAATATATTCATATACTTTTTCTGTCTTTTGTGTTGAACTTATTTAAATAAAAAAAAAATCAATGTTTACAAATTGGTTCATTATAATATGATATATACAAATAGCACGCAAAGCTCTACAAATGTATTTGTAGGAAATTTTAAACTACGAAAGTGATTTTTGGATATCTAAAAACCAATTTGACATTCAGCAACAAAGATAAAAGAGATAAAAATATAGATATAATAAGTGATATAATGAAATAAAAAAAGAAACGATGAATCTTAATGAAATGTTTTAAAAAGTGAAATGTTAAAAATAATTTCTTCTTAAACTATTTTCATATTTTTATCAAATTTTTGTTGGTCGAGAATTTGGAATTTTTGGAGGGTGAGTATGTGAAATGTGAAGTGGATGGGTTATTTCGTGATGGAGGCAAAGCAAGTTGATTGTTTTTAGAATTGTAAGGTAAGGATTTGATTTAATTATATAAAATTAATTTGTAAAATGAAAATTATCTCAATTTAAATAATTATTTTAGTTTCGTCACTAGTTGACATGCAATCTTCAACCGTTGTAGTTGTAGAGGTGCTTTTAGGGATAAGACAATTAGGGGACTTAGTTAATTGCTGGATTTGGCTTGTAGCTTGGACTCAGCTTTTATGTTTTTTTTTTATTAGCTAAAAAATTAGTGTCCTAATCAATGACGAAGTAGTTAATTATTAGCTATACCACATGCGAAAATAATATTTTTACATATGGATCCATGCATTTTGGGAGATAAGAAGAGAAGAAAGAAAGAGAAAGTTAAAAATGATATGTCATAGACAAGAAAAAGAAAAAGAAAATATAAATATAAATATAATGTGAAAAAAAAAATTAAATCATACAGTTTAATAAAATATATTTGCAGTTTCAATAAATATAATTTTATTTCATTCATACTGGATATCAGTAATATTTCAAGGTATCATCACTAAGCAAGCAGTGAAGTGACTATTTTACATGGTTTGCGTGAGGGTCTAAAGGAAAATACAGTGACTAGACGTATGATCTGTTGGGTTAATTACTTTTTTTTTATCGATAGTATTTCATTACTATTGGGAACAACTGCTACCTTCTTCAACATCGATCTTACCAGTATTTCTTTTTGTTTTGGGGGCTTTGAACCTTCCATGTATTAAAAAAGGAAGGAAGAATAAAAAACACACATGTCATATGTCATGGGATATTAAATTATAAATACACGCCCATTATTAAAAATATATATGACTTATGTACCATCAAATGTATGTAAATCATGTTCAATAAGTCATGAATATTCATTAAATAAAATGACTACTAACACAAACACACAATAGCAGCAAAATTAATTTCCAAGTTTTAGTCATGGGGAGATAGGAAGCTTCGGTGAACTTAGGTTATTGTGTACAGTAACGTTCTATCGAATGTATCAAAATTAACTATACACGCGAAAAATAATAATAAAAAGGTTAAATATAAATATGTATCTAAAAAATATAATATTTTATTTTAACATTTTTTTAAATTTTTTAAATTTGTGTTTGTTTCAATCCTGATGTCAAATAACAAAATTTATTGTTATAAAAAAATATGACACAATAATTAATGTATATTTTTAATAAATTAATTATATTTTTAAATTTTATTCAAAATAATTAATAAATCATATTAATTAATAAAAAATTTAAAAAGACACCATTTATTAAAAAAATTATAAATAATTATATTATCAGACGTAAATAACATGATAAATTATTGCATTATTATTATTTAAAATTAAAAAAATTATCTAATAATAAATATTAAAACAATATTTTTAAAAAAATAAAATCTAAAAAACTAAAATTAATAAAAGCATAATTACTTCCTCCAATAACAAAAAGTCAATACATGTTTACGTTAATGTATAACAGTAAAAAAAACTACACATGTGCATGCATGACCCACCAGTAAGTAAGCAAGTTCACCCCTTCTTCAATGCCCACCAAAGAAGTCAAGTCACCAAAAGCTTCACACATCTCTCAATGACTTCACTTTAATTACTTCAACGACGGAATTCAAATTCTGTTCTGTTCTCTTCCCTTCTCCAATGACGCCGGAAACTGATATCATTCCATCTTCCTTCAGGCTCCGTTGGGACGTCTTCCTCAGCTTCAGGGGCACCGACACGCGCCACACGTTCACCATGAGCCTCTACCACGCGCTTCTCTCCCGCGGCGTTCGCGTCTTCCGCGACGACGATGGCTTGGATCGCGGGGACGAGATCCAGAAGAAGCTTCTGGAAGCCATTGAAGACTCTGCAGCCTCTGTCATCGTTCTCTCTCCCGATTACGCCTCTTCGCATTGGTGCCTCGATGAACTCGCCAAGATTTGCGAGTGTGGGAGGCTCATACTTCCGGTTTTCTACTGGGTCGATCCTTCCCATGTCAGAAAGCAAAAGGATCCCTTTGAGGAGTCTTTTATTTCCCATGCAAAGAGGTTTCCTGAAGAGAGTGTTCAGCGGTGGAGGGATGCCATGAAAAAAGTGGGTGGACTCGCTGGTTTTGTTTTGGATCAGAAAAGGTTGTGATTGCTTATGATTAAATATTGCTGGATATATATGAAAATCATTTGACTGTTAATTTTGATCGGCTTCTACTTTTGTCACTTAGAGAATCTCTATCAAGTATACATGGTTCATCCTTGTTATGGGGAAGTCTATTGGTTAGGATTTTAGAGGATAATTCATTCATCATATTGATATATAATTTCTTTTATTTCTTTTCTTAGCATAATTACATCCTCCTTTGCTACTAAATGTGGAGAAATTGTTATATAATTAGAAATATTACCCATTTAAGTCTTGGTGAATTAATTTTTATTTGACATGTAGTTGAGTTTTATTGATTTATATTTATAAATTAAAAACTTTAACTATTTGTGTTACATAAAGAGAAAATAAAAAAAAAAAAATGGTCTACAATCATTCAACAATTCTCTTGAAAGAAATACGAATTGAAAAGAGAGAAACAACTTTGGTTTAAAATGATATATTGTAAAAAAAAATATACGAAAAAGTGATAGTTCTTTTAGTTTTAGAGATGCTTGGTTTGTTTTGAGAAGTTTATTCTTTGCTTTTACTTTTTATATTTTCATTAATAAGTGTTGCATCTTTTACTTTATTTCTTGTTTTCGAATACCATTTTAATTATTCTCATCACTTAAAGATAATGTAAGAAATGAAAAGTTATTATAAAACATCATATTTAATATTATTGATACATTATTATCGCTATTTTTAATAAAAAAAATTACTTTCGAAAATAGGAGGTTGTAAGTATAATTAAAACTTTTGTTCCTTGTAATCTAAATGTTTGGCACCTCAAACTAAAGTAAAAATAAAAATGATATTTATGACAAAGAAAAATCATAGCTTTTCTCAAACCAAACATATATATGTTCTTTGTTTGTGAGCTTTGGTGTGCTTATTTGTTTTTCACAAGCATGTGATGATTTTGAAGGTGATTCACTCATTTTCCGACTTTTTTTTTCCTTCCTTTCTTTCTTTTTTCAGTGATAGGAACAAGAGTGATGAACTGATTCAGGTATTGGTACAAACGCTTTTGAAGCAGATAAGGAACACACCACTGAGCGTGGCTCCGTACACAGTTGGGCTGGACGATAGAGTTGAAGAGTTGAAAAAGCTGTTAGATGCGAAATCCAACGATGTAAGGGTTTTGGGGTTGTATGGGATGGGTGGGGTTGGCAAGACAACCTTAGCCAAGAGCCTCTTCAACAGTCTTGTTGTTCATAATTTTGAGAGACGCAGTTTCATTCAAAATATTAGATCACAAGCCTCCAAACATGATGGTTTGGTTTCTCTTCAAAGCACAATTCATGGCGATCTTTCTGGTGGACAAAAGGATCCAATCATTGATGTTGATAATGGCATTTCTGCCATCAAAAGAATAGTGCAAGGAAATCGAGTTTTATTAATCTTAGATGATGTTGATGATGTGCAACAGCTTAAATTTTTGATGGGTGAGAGAGAATGGTTTTATAAAGGAAGCCGTGTCGTAATAACCACAAGGGATAGAGAAGTTTTGCATGAGAGTTATGTTGATGTGCATTATGAGGTGAAGGAATTGGAATTTTCTCCAGCAATGGAATTGTTTTGTTACCATGCAGGGAGAAGAAAGGAACCTGAAGAGGATTTTTTGGACCTTTCAAACCAAATTGTGGAGAAGACAGGAGGCTTGCCTTTGGCCTTGGAAGTTTTTGGCTCTTTTCTATTTGACAAGAGGACAAGAAAGGAATGGGAAGATGGTGTGGAGAAACTGAAACAGATTCGTCCTGCATCTCTTCATGATGTGTTGAAAATAAGTTTTGATGCGTTGGATGAACAAGAGCAGTGTATATTCCTTGACATTGCTTGTTTGTTTGTGCAAATGGAAATGAAGAGAGATGATGTGGTTGATATACTGAATGGATGTAATTTTGGAGGAGATATAGTACTAACTGTACTCACTTCAAGATGTCTAATTAAAATCACTGGTGATGGTAAACTGTGGATGCATGACCAAGTTAGAGACATGGGAAGGCAAATTGTGCATAGTGAAAGCCTTGCAGATCCTGGTCTACGTAGCAGGCTCTGGGTTCATGGTGAAATCATGACTGTCTTGAAGAGTATGAAGGTAAATATTGTAGCAATGTCTGTTTTGATCATGTTATATGGAAGCAGAGTAAAAGAAAAACTAAAAATACAAAAAGAGACAAATATGATATAGTATGGTTGAGAATAGTCTTGTTTCTTAAACATTTCACTTGAAATTTGATTTTAGATGCATGGGTATATAAAAACATCTATCCAAAAAGATTAATTCTTTAACTAAATATCAATGTTTTAAAAAAATAATTCTTAATTCTTAAATAAGGCTAAAAAAGCCTATAAAGCCAAAAGAATCAAATAAAAATAATCCATGGGACTAAAAGTCCCACAATATCCCAGTGGATTAGTCCCACAAAATCTACTGGTCTTAAATCTAAAAATTAATCTAGATTAAATTAAAAATACTTTGACTGAATTGAAAATGATAAAATTATTTTAATCAAAATTAAGTTAAAATTATTTTAGTTTAGACTAAATTAAAAATACTTTAGTTGAAATAAAAATACTCTTATTAAAATTGAGTTAATGAAAGATATTTTAGTTGAAGTTATAGAAAAGAGAAAAAATTAAAAAAAATAGTGAGAAAAAAAAGAAAGAGATTCTTAATTACAGGTTGATCTCTGTTAAGTCCTGACCCAATCCCTTCACTTAGTAATTATAATCTCCTCGTTAGGTGTGAGCTATATAAAAAATAAGGTCATTATAATTGGCTAACCCGTAAATTTAGGTGGCTATATAAAAAAGTAGGGTCATTATAATTGGCTAACCCGTAAACTTAGGGCCAAAATGACCCACCTAAAAGATACCTCTAAAGTCACATGTGCATGTAAATGCCCATATATTAAAACAAGAACTATGTAGTTGAATATCTTAAAAGATTTTGGGTGAGGCATACACTCATGAGACATTTGCACTATGTTGCATGTCTATTGTCTAAAGATATGATCTAGACTTGGGTTTGGAAGAAAGAGGGAAAAGAAAATAATTTTGTTTTTAACAAAAAAATTTATAATTTAATTTTAATATATTGATAATGTAATTTTTATGATATCAACTAATTAAAAATGATCTTAAATATAATTTATAAAACAATTATTATAAAAATGAGTAGCTTTCAATTATATAACAACCCATAAAAAATGACAGTATGAAAAACTTTTATATTATCAATACATTTTAATTAAATTATATTTTTAAATTTGGTAGTTTTTAATAAAATGATATATTAGTATAAATTAATGTTCTAATACTTTTTTTTACCTGTATAAATATTATATAATTTTCTTAATTTAAAAATAAAAAATTTATCCTCCCATTCCTTTTCTTTTAAAACCCTACTTCCAAGTATACTTTCAAACAATGCTATTACTGTCTTCTCAAACACGCTCTTGATTCTATACTAAAATTTATAAAATTTTAAATTTAAATATATTTTTTTATCTTTATAACATGTTTTTTTTGGTTTTTCTCCTTATAAGATTATTATTATTTAAATGGTTCTTGTAATTATTTTTGTTTAAATTGTTATTATTTTATTTTAATCCTTGTAATATATTTATTTGTATTCTTCTATATATAATCATTTAGTTTTAATTTTTTATCAAAGATTTTTCAAAAATATTCATTCAAAATGAACAAAACATGATAGAAACTAAAACAAAAAAAAAATATTACAAGTATTAAAACAAAATAACAATAAACCACAACTAAAAAAAGAATTTTTACAAGAAACATTTTAAAAAAATTATAAGAATGAAGAAAATTAGTATATTATAAGTACCAAAAACATATTTAACAAAAAAAGTTTTATAATAGATACTGACACAAAACTGGATGTACTTTACTAATGGTAGATTGAGTGTAGATCTTCTCCATTTCAGGGTATTAACAGTTTACAACTACTAATTGTTGAGTCTCTTTCTGAACCACAACCTAGAGTTTTAACTTTTAAGTGTTCATAGTCTCTTGTCACAGTTTCTACTCTTCTCTATAGAAATCACGGGGAAGACAATTTCAATTTGCCGAAAGAAAGAAGAAATACGTACATTAGATGGTAATGCTGAATTCATGCCAATGTGCTAAGGCCTAAGTGATAACTAGTCGTATATGTGTGCATGTAAAGGGGAGGTGCAACTTGCAACGAAAGATGATATAAATATAATACTCTCCTTTTCTATGTGAAGAAGGGGCACTGTTTTTCTACATACTTTCTTCATTCTATGTGAAATAAGTTGGCGTTGTAAAATATTAACAAACCTCTTAAAAAAAAAGTAATACTATTAGTGTAAAAGCAACCAATAAAACATCATATAACTTTATTGCAAAAGGCTCAAATTTTAACTTACATGACAATGCATGTCACGATATAATTTTCATTTTACTACTTATAATTTAAAATATTTTATTTTGATATCTATAATTATAATTTCTTAACTTTTTAGTTTCTATTATCTAAAATTATCCAATATTATTACATAAAAAATACTTTAAAATTATTATAAAATTAAAATTATTTAATTTTTTTTTACAGTTTTTCATTGTATTTTTAATTTTATAATAATTTCAAGTAATATAATGACAATAAGTGATTTTAAATATCAAAGATTAAATAAATTAAAAAACTGTTATTATAACAACTAAAATGAGATGTTTTGAATTATAAATACTAAAATAGGAACTTTTTTCAACTATAAGAAATAAAAAGCTAATTAAACCTATCGAAAACTTGTACATATTCTAATTAAATTCATTATAGATTGTCCAATTCATATCTTAAAAATTGTAACAATAAATAGTATGTGCAGGGAACGAGAAATGTTCAGGGGATTGTCCTAGACTGTGTTAAGAGAAGAATGGATATTCCTAGGGATCGTTCTGCTGATGAAATAACTTGGGAAAAGTTTAGACGCAAGCCCAGTTATAAATCGGGATTAGAATATGTTAAAGAGAGGTATAAAAAGTATATGCGGGATAGAGAAGAGAAAGCAAAAGAGGTTACACTTCAGACAAAGCACTTTCAATCAATGATTTCTTTAAGACTGCTTCAAATTAATTATTCGAAATTGGAAGGTGAATTCAGATGTCTTCCTCCAGGACTCAAGTGGTTACAATGGAAACAGTGTCCATTAAGTTATATACCTTCTCGCTATGATCCTTTGGAGCTTGCTGTCATGGATCTCTCCCAAAGTAAGATTGAAACACTGTGGGGCAGACGCAGTAACAAGGTTTGCTTTCTTATTAACTAATGATCTAACTATTTTTTCTTTTTTGTTTTTCTTTTTTTAAAAATGAATGAACTTTGTCATCAATGAGGTCTAGAACAGGGTGTTTTTCTATTTAAATTTAATTGAGTTACATTATATTGTTTTCTTATAAACTAAATGCCCACCTATTTTTTCAAATATATGCCTCAAGTTAACTTGGTCCCCAATATAAAATTAATATCAATTCAATTCTTTATCAAAAGTGATATAAATTCGTCCTTCTATATATGGATTACAAGATTTGAGGGACTTAAAAGGCTGAACTCATGTAGTTTTCTATTATCAAGGGAGTAACTAATAGTATATTTGGAAAATCGATCGTTTGGCTTCAAATATAAGTTGCTTGAAGCAATACCTTTTGTCACGAGACTGCTCGCCGATTTTTCAAATATACTATAAATTGATATAAAAACTTCTTATAATTGAAGAACTAAATTGATGTTAATTTCTATGAAATATCAAATTAAGTTCACTTTTTATTATTGAAATGATTAAATCAAGGAAATTAATAAATAGTATGAAAATCTTTGCACGAAAACTAAATATCAATACTATAGCTTGGTTTCCATTCAAAAACTACTTTTCTTCCATTTTCTAAGTTGCCATTTATCCAAAAAAAACAGTCAGTGCATCAATAAAAAAAAGGCATGATATTTCGTCTTGCATTCATATGAATTATCTTCGTATTATACAACACTCCTCTTGAGTTAATGTCAACTAAATAGAGTTTAAGTTATATATATTTTTTCTATGATGTTTATTTGCCAGGTGGCTGAGCACTTGATGGTTTTAAACCTCTCCAATTGCCACCGTTTGACTGCAATTCCTGATTTAACTGGGTATCGTTCTCTTAAAAAAATTGTTTTGGAAGAATGCTCTCATTTAACTGGAATTCATGAATCACTTGGAAATCTAACTTCCTTAGTTCACTTAAACTTGCGCTTCTGCTATAACCTTACTGAACTACCTGGTGATGTCTCTGGACTGAAACATCTAAAGGACCTTATTCTTTCCAACTGCTGGAAATTGAAAGCATTACCAAAAGACTTAAGCTGCATGGTTGCTTTAAGACAACTTCTTCTTGATAACACTGCTATAACTGAGCTACCTGATTCCATCTTCCACCTCACAAAACTTGAAAATTTGAGTGCAAATGGATGCCACTCTCTGAAGAGGTTACCTACCTGCATTGGAAAACTCTGCTCCCTACAAGAATTGTTACTCAACAATACAGCATTGGAGGAATTGCCAGATTCCGTTGGTTCTTTGGAAAAACTTGAGAAGCTTAGTTTGATAGGGTGTAAATCGCTTTCAGTGGTGCCTAACTCTATTGGGAAACTAATTTCATTGAATCAATTATTTTTGGACGTCAGTGGAATTAAAGAATTGCCTGCTTCTATTGGTTCTTTATCATATTTAAGGAAACTGTCTGTTGGAGGCTGCACTTCTCTTGAAAATTTGCCTGTGTCAATAGAAGCATTAGTTTGTATTGTTGAGCTTCATTTAGATGAGACAAAAATTACCAATTTACCAGATCAAATTAGGGCCATGCAAATGCTAGAAAAGCTTGAGATGAAAAAATGTCAGCATCTCGGGTTTCTACCAACATCATTTGGCTGCCTGTCAGCTCTTACCAGTTTGGACATGCATGAGGCAAGCATTACTGAATTGCCAGAATCAATAGGAATGTTAGAAAATCTTATTCGGTTGAGGTTAGACATGTGCAAACAGCTCCAAAGGCTTCCAGCCTCCTTTGGAAATTTGAAATCTTTGCGATGGTTAATGATGAAGGAAACAACATTTGCACATCTACCTGATAGCTTTGGGATGCTTACAAGCCTAGTAGAACTAAACATAGAAAGAAGGCCCTATCTTAATGTGGCTGGGAACAACATGCCTACCGGGGTCATAATTCCTAATAAACAAGAGCCTAATTCAAAGGTAATATTAACTTCCTTTTGCAATCTAACCTTGCTAGAAAAGTTAAATGCTCATGGATGGGGAATATCTGGAAAAATTCCAGATGACTTTGAAAAGCTATCATCACTAGAAACTTTAAGTTTAGGTCACAACAATATTTGCAGTCTTCCAGCCAGCATGACAGGTCTCTCCTACCTCAAAAAGCTTTTGTTGTCAGATTGCAGGGAGCTAATGTCTCTGCCTCCTCTTCCCTCTAGCCTAGAAGAGCTTAATCTTGCAAACTGTTCTGCACTACAGTACATTAATGATATTTCAAACTTGGGGCGCTTAGAGGAGCTAAACCTTACAAATTGTGAAAAGGTGATGGATATACCAGGTATTGAACATTTGAAGTCCTTAAGAAGGTTGTACATGAGTGGTTGCATTGGATGCTCTCTTGCCGTAAAGAGAAGATTTTCCAAGGTTTGTCATTTCTTTGTCTTAAATCTTAATGCATATTTCCTTCCACCCAACCCCCATAATCTCATCCTTTTGTATTGAACATTCAAACAAAATCCAATAATCATTATTTGTTACTCTCATTTCTCCTAATAACTAACTATTCTCACTTATTATGTTCGCTATATATCACTTACCATAGATTTTGTCGCAGGTTCTACTTAAAAAATTAGAGATCTTGATTATGCCTGGAAGCAGAGTCCCGGATTGGTTTACCGCAGAACCAATTGTCTTCTCCAAACGAGGAAACCGTGAGCTTAGAAGTATTATTTGTTTTGGCGTTCTCTCTTTCAAAAATATACCTGAAAACCAAAGAGAAGGACTGCAGTTAGAGGATGTTCAAGGAAAAATCTTTAATTTGACCGATAATGTATTTAGCACAACGTTTCGCCTGTTAGGAGTACCTAGGACAAATGAAGATCATATATTTTTGCGCAGATTTGGAGTTCGGTCTTCGTTAGTTTTTCAGTTAAAAGATAAATATACCTTACATTTGCAAAGGCGAAACCCACCTCGTATTGAGGGACTGGAGCTGAAGAACTGCAGAATTCATTTAGTTTTTGAACATGATGATGATTATGAGGGAGACGAAGAATCATTAGATGAAAGTCAATACTCTGTTTCACAAAAATTAGCCAAGTTCTTCGACTTTGCTGCAGATGACCCATGTGTGTGAATAAAGTTCTTCAGCTGAACTGCAAGAGATCGAAAAACGAATTGCATGCAAATTGCATACCTACGTCACCATGCGTTATATTCTGTGTAACATCTTTTGACTATAAATGAATGTCATTCTCATGCTGAGATTCTCTAGTTTCCCTTATTGAACATAATAATAGTTTTAGAACGTTTTGGCAAGAATTATCATGTCATCGACCAATTAGATTGTTAAAGAATGATTTTAATCATCCGGCTATGACAACCCCTGCCATTTGCTTATTAGCTACTTAACAAACTTGTCATCACTATATCAAGTGTTGTGGACCATATCAAAATGAGAAGTGTTTTTGATATTCAATATTTGTTGTATTGACTTAAATTTAATTTTGATAGTGTTATGTTTCTGTCATGGATCCTTGCATCAATCTTTAAGATGTTTCAAACTCAAAGAAATGGAAATAGAAAGAGATGCATCCGTCACTCCTTCCTAAAAAGAAGATAAGGAAAAGAGAAAATTTAGCACAAGACTACACAAGGTCTTGATAAGAATCAAAAAGAACTACTAATTAAAATTCTAAAGATAGTTTTTCTAAATTTCAAAATGATTTCTCCTTCAACAAGTTATGAATACAAAGAGGGGGAAGAGTCTTTATTTATAGACTCTTAAGACTCAACCCAAAGCTCATTCCAAGCAATGTGAGACTAGAAACAAGCTTCTAATCCCTTGTCAGCTTTGAAAAATCGTGTTATACCAAGTAAAAGTGGCGAATTGGGCTCTTTGTGAAGGAAGCAAGCCCAATTCAAGCCTAAGCCCAATGAAGGTCCATTCCTAAAACTAATGGCCTTAATACAAGCCCAAAATTAAAAATACAATCACTCTATCAAATCCTAAACTACAAATGGCCAAATACAAGACTTAAAAAGAAATTCCTAAACTACCAAGACCCAATTAAAAGAAGCTTGAGTTTGTCTTCAAGCCTTCTTCTCATGGCTCTTATCAAAGGTTCAAGAGGAACTTTAAAAAATCTCATCCTTTGTAAAGGCTAGGAATGCATCAGATAGTATCCATATATCCAAAACGTAAATAATAAAGACCTATTTAGATAAACCTGTTTCTAAATATTTGTAAAAGAAGAAAATAAAATAAAGTTTAAAATCAATTTTTAAAAAAACTAAATAAGAACACTTCTACAAATCATCTTAAATATAAATTAATTTTAACTTTTAAAAGAAGCTTATTTTATTCTATTTTTTATTTCTTCTATAAATATTCGTTGAAAAAATTATCTAAACAAGATTTAAATCCAATACAAATTAAAGATGAAGAAAGTATGAGTATATGTTTTTGTCTCACCAAATATTTGGTATATTGGTCTTAGTTCTTATATTTATCCAAAAACATGTTCAAAAATCTATGTTGCCTGGAAAGTATTAATAGCAACTGTAAATAAGTTCATACAACCACTAAATTTAAGAAAACTGGATGACTTCCTAAAAAATGTGGTATATACATCTGCAACAATCATAGAAAACCTGCTCTAGTTCCCTCAAAAGAAACAATTGATAAGGAGGTGAAAATGACAAAATATACCTAAATGACAACTACCAATAGTTAATATGGCAAGGGCTAATTTTACAAATCTCCTAGGGCTGGCTCTCAACACAACCAAAACTATAGTAAATGTACAATCATCCTACTGCAAATTACTTTGTTTTTGGTTTGAACAAAATTACTTTTTCTGTCCAGTCTTTGGCCGAGATCTCATGCTAGCTCGCCTTGCAACATCCCATGCCTTTTGTGGGGCATATACACCAAGCTGTGCAGCAAAAAATGACTCATAACCTGGCGAATCAAAAGCAAACCCAGTGTGCCTTGATATCTCACGTGGGAGTTGAGATATGGCATGGCTCCTGGCATCAGTTGGAGTAAGCTGGTTTCCTATCTCTTGAAGTTGTGCCCTGCTGGTGTCATCAATATCATGTCTGTGCATTTCTTGAATAATCTGATAATCGTAGGGGAAGAACCATCTCTGAACCCTGTAACCAGAAGAAGTAAATTGAATAAAGGCAAAAGCCCCGTAATGGGAACAGAAACAGAGACCACTGGAACATGGTCATCAGTAAATTTTATCCGTGCAATTGGGCATTTGACACAAAATTCTCATTTAATTGTCATGTTTAGGTCACATGTCCATAAAATAAATTGATTATGGTACCAAAGTGTAAAATATATGATCACCATGAAAGAGTGTAATCCAGAAATGATTATCCAAAGTAAAAATTGACTAGTCCTCGAAAGTTGAAATCAAGACCCTACAGCTTTTTTGGCAAGTTGTGTTAGGATACTGGAGATGAAAATCAGAAAAGAGAACTGAACAGACAGACAAGAAGAATACAAAGAAAACGAGGGAGAGATCTGACAGCCAAAGAGAGAATTGAAGAAAAGAGAGAACTCCTCCAAGGATTCCTCCTGCCTTACAACCGAATTCCAGATCTGTAATTGATTTATCCAGAATGAACTCCAATGTGTTCCCTATTTAACTGGCCAACTGACAATCTGTAGTTTACTAACTTAACCCACCAACTAACTCAACTTCTCTTTGTTCACGCGTGTAAAGTTTCCAAGTCCCAACCTAGGTTGGGTCCTAACAGATTACTACCAAAACATGACTCAACTTGGATTTAATAAAAGGCTCAATGTAAATCTGAATGAAAATTTTCAATGGAAAATTGATTCATCTTCGATTCTTCGTGTATCTTGGTCTATTGTTCTGTAACAAGATTCATGCCGCCCAACAGCATAACGATATTTCCATTAATAACAAGCATAGACAGAATGACGAGTTCTTCAAATTTAAAACTTACCCTTGGTAAACAAAGTCACCAAAAAGTGCCGCAACAGGAACAAGAACTAATGTAAGGTAGAAATACAATGTACTCATCAGGACATATATGACAAAATAGAGATTCTCCTGCAGGTAAATGAAATAGCACTCAAGTTCACAGTGATTTTAAGGGGTAATTAGTACCAAAGTATATTTTTGAAATGGAGAGAATTTCACCTGTCGATCATAAGGTGTGCTGATCCCAGAATATATAAAGACAAAAATAAACCATGCTAATATGCTTCCACCAACACTAATATAGTGCCATCTTGTGATTGAATTACAAATCATAAGAAGTCGCAAGTTAACAGTTACTACAACACATGTGAAGGCCATTGTACTGACATCCCAGAGTCCAAATATCTTTCCTGCTGAATTGTTAGCACTTAAACTTGACGAACTCACAAAATAGAAGAATATTAGTGACTGGTTGATGGAAAAAAAGGCCCATATAGCCACAACTCTCCATTTGAAAAAGACATTTCTTATTCCCTCCCTGTATAGTTCAGGATACTTCTTGGATAGAGATGCATTTACATCCTTGCAAAGATACAAGGAAATAATCAAAAAACATAATCATCTGAAATAAACTAAATAAATAAATAAATAAACTACTGTAACTAGCTAATTAAAAAGGCAATCAGTACAAGCAAACGGTAAGTGCAGTGTAGGAAAAAAAAAATCCCTGCTCCCCCACAAAAAATGCAATCCTAAATGATTGGAGAGAATGTCATACTCATACCTTATCAAATAGTCCAACAATGATCACAGGAAGTGCAGTGAAGATAACATTATATAATGACTGAAACCAATCATCATAAAATCTCTGGCCAGAAAACCCAGTTTGAAAGGTAAACAAAAACTGAGTAAGAGTGAATGTGAGGTTCTTGTAAAAGAAGTATGTAACCACCTGTAACAACCAATATTTAAGGATACTGCAAAAAAAAAAAAAAAAACTGCAGAAACAATTGCATGGTTTAGAATAACATGACACCTTGGATATTCGAAGATATGACCACCGGCCATGAACCAGAAGTAAATCCGCGAGGTAACGAAACTGTGCAATGGCAAAATCACTAGCCATCACGGCTTGCATTCCTTCCAACCCACTTATGCCAATACCAACATGAGCAGCCTGAATCATGCTAACATCATTGGCTCCATCACCAATGCTAAGTGTTATTTTCCGTGCACCCTTCTTAACCAAACTTGTGACCTGTAAGCATAGTTATTAGCCAAATCCCACAACATCGTTCACCACGCAAGGAACTCAAGCACTCCAAAATAGGCCAAAAATTGATTAAAAATTAGCTTTGTTAACATAAAATCTCTTACTATCGATAAGAATAAAAAAAAAGGTTAGCAGAAATATAACAAGTTATTTCCCTTGACGCATGAATTTTACCTGTGCTTTCTGTAAAGGAGAAACTCGGCAGCAAACAACAGCATGGCAGTTCAAGCTCAAATTAAGTAGCATGACTCTCAAACTTGGATCCAATGCATACATTAGACATTTCCCATCAATTACAAGTGCTAATTTTGGTCCAGATAAAGAGTTAAAATAGCTCTGTGCTTCTTCAAGGCACTTCTTCAGTTCTTTCTTCACTTCTTCTTTGATAAATTGTGCAATTTCTACTTGGTCCCCCTGAACAAATTACAAAACAAAAGAACAGTAACAACAGTCAGAAATATAAGAAGAATTACGTTAGCAAAACATAGAAGCTAAAATGAGCTTACCCTATCTTCAACTTCTCTAATCACGTCAGTTTCTGAACTGATAATAAATTGTTTCATCTCATTGTTTATTAAATTGCATGCTGCAGGAAGAGGGTTGGAAACACAAATAAAATGGTAATGACTACATTTTTAAGGCATAATGTTATCAATATGCAGAAAAACTGGCTCCATCCAAAGCAGACTCACCATAGGCAATATTAATTGCTGTTTCAACTTTGTCCCCTGTAAGAACCCAAATTTTAATGCCAGCTCTTTGAAGAGTCTCTATGCAGGCTGGTACTCCCTCTTGAAGCTTGTCTTCTATAGCAGTGCTACCAATTAAAATGAGATCATTTTCTACAAGTTCTGCCACCTATATTATTTCCATAGGTATTAGTAAGAATACAATATTTCACATTTAGTGAAATGCACACGAAATAAACTGACATTTCTGCATCAATAGTTTATGATTAGTGCATAGGTTTTGAATGGATTAGTGGCAAAAATCACAAGATCATTAGAATGAAAATATAGTTGCAAAGCTACGTAGAAAAGGCTGAAACTAACAAGAACTGAACAGTTGCTTTATTTTGGATCTTTATCTCATTTCCATCATATGGATGTGACGTGTTATCTTGTGAACAGTGAAATGATTATATTACTATTCAGTTAGGAAACTGGTACAAGTACAGAAGTTAAAAGCCAGGATAAGCTGCATCTTTTCATTTCCATGGTGTAATCAAACAAAAATTGCATGACTCATTAAAGTGGAAAAAGTGCTGAAGAAATTCCTTCGGGAAGCACAGGGCTATTTCATGCCCTATTGATAGAAATATGTTTAACATACGCATTGATTCCAGTTTAGGGGTGATGTTTACAAACATGATTTTAAATTGTCGTGCTGTTTAAACTGGCTGAGATAGCACAGTCATTTCTATCTAATCTTTCAGACTGCATCACTTCAGCAAGCTTTGGTTGCAAAGATAAATATAAAGCAAAGATTAGTAAATCAGCACACTTGTTTCTTTCTAATCTCTGTACTCCATTTAGAAGGATAACATTTTATTTGCATTCACACCTATCCCACCTTAGTTGGAGCCTCTTTGGGGGTTGCCTTAATTGCAGCCTCAAGGGTGGTGGATTAGTCCCACATTGACTAGAGACATGACTTAAATAAAGCTTATAAAGCTTGGACAGTCCTCACATTATAAGCTGATTGTGTGAAATTGAAGTAGACCCTAAGTCCAAATTCTAGAATGGTATCAAAGCTTATTATAGATCTATTATTGTGCCAATTACACTTGCCACACCTAGTTGTGCCTCTTTGGAATTGCAAGGGTGGTGGAAAGAAAGTCACCGTAGTTGCCAGCCTCTTTGGAATTGCAAGAAGGGGTGGTGGATTAATCTCACATCAACTAGAAATGACTTAAATAAAGCTTCTTATTAGCTTGGGCAGACCTCACTTCACATGCTGGTTTTGTGGAGTTGAGTTAGGCAAAGTCCAAATTCTAAGAGTTTATTTAAGGTGAAAAGTTCTAACGTCTTTCACATAAAATTTAGATGCAAAGCCTGAAGAATTCTCATATCAGCCTGGTAATATGCAAAATCCCACTTAGATAAAGCTCGCTAGCTTCCTATGATGTCATTTTCCAATAAAAAAAATTATGTATATTATTTTTTGTACTGTACTGCAGATGAAAGAACTTTGAAAAGGAGGATGAGATGGCTAAAAATAAATGCATGTTACGTTTTCATTTGAACACACCGTTCAACACAGCATGTCAAAACAAGCACCTATGGAACTTATGTTTTGTCATATTTTTTATTGTATTGTATCCCCTATTTACCACTCTGAAGTTCCTACTAGTTGGAAAGCAAAATTTCTTCCAATGTTTATTAATCCATCCAATTCAAAAAAATCTCTAAAATGTAATGTAACAAATTCATCGATAAGGCAGTATATCTATAAGAGCAAAACATTTTGGTACCAGTACTAGACTTCAATTTCTAATTCTCAATACATAAACATAGTAGCAACTAGCAACTTTAATCAGCTAACACTAGTATCTGACACAACAAGCATTTGACAATGCTTCCGTTCCCAGTTGTTTTCTTTTGAATAATGAAGTCAATCCCTAAAGTATTGGGATCAGATTTATTAGTATTAACTTATTTTGTTGCATCAAAGTTTTAATAAAGAGATTAGAAAGGCTGTTTCCAAAAATCTTTTATAGATTGACTAATTTCCTTAATTTAGATTTGCTTCTTAAATTAAGGAGCTTCAATGCCAAACCTGTTGTCATATTTTCTACTATTTATTTCTCTAATTTTATGAATTAAAACATCTCCAAAAAACAACACTTCCCCAAAATAAAAAATTACACTGAGAAAAAGATTGGACTAGAGATGCAAATCAGCCATGTAAATTGACAAAGTTTTACAATGAAATAAAATAATTTGATGGTTAATATTCACTTAAAAGATACCCAAATAGGATAAAAAGTACCTCGTCTAACTTCTTTTCACGGTCATGTAGAGAAGATTTAGCTTGGATGAACTTCTCATTCCAGCTTTCATATACATTAGGATGTAATTCTTTGTAGGCCAGGCATAATGTGCGTAGTCCAGCAGACCCAAATTGCTCCAAATGTTCCCTGGTAACTTTTTTTATATCATTATAACCATCAGCTAATCTCTCATATATTACAGTATCAGCACCCTGTGAAAAGCAAGTTCCTTGGAAAATATTATCTGCTTAGTTGAAGTCGTGCAATTTCAATCTTGTGAGTCTAGTGTCATGAGGTTATTACCTTGCAGTACAATACAAGCCTCCCATCTGGATAACGACATACAACAGACTGACGCTTCCTTGTACTATTAAGGAACAAATATTACAAGTGTTGTCCAAGACCTTGACAGTTGAAACTAAGTACCAGAAAGAAGGACAAATGATTACCTGTTAAACTCAAGCACATTCAAAATCTCATACGATACATCTTGAATTTTACCCATCTTCTCAACATGAGATTCACGAATATATATCGTTGTAGGAGTGCGTCTGGCAAGGAATAATATTGATTAGGATCAACTCAAACTGCAATTAACTCAAGACTTATTAGCTCCATTAACAAACTGATAGCCCAAGCATTTGATTTCTAATTAAGAATCTAATCCCTTAACTGAGTATGACAGCTCATTTATTCAAATGTCTTAAATGAAGCACAAGAATTTGATTGCATAAATATTTAAACTTGCAGATGTTTCTGCAGAGCTGCAGCTCAGGAAGATGGACTCTAAGTCTACCATAAAGATGCATTTGCATTGAATAAAATTTAGAAGATAGTCATGTGAAGGGAAAACTGGGAAGTATGCAAACCAATTATTCACCGGAAAGCAGTCAAGACAGAAAATTTAGAAAGAGGATTTCCATCCAATTAAAAGGTGGAAACTGAAAATGAACAACATATTTACATTTTAAATCAGATTACCCATAAAAGTTTGATATGATTTGTGTGCAGTAGTAAGACAATGTTACAAAGAAAAATAGAATATAATCAAGAAATCTGAACCTGAAAAAGAAAAAACCAAAGTTCTTTGCAGCAATAACCAAAGCAGCCTCATCAGGTGATGCAGCTTGATATTTGATCTTCTCTGGGGTCTCATCACCCTCAGGAAGCACAGTATGGCATATAGCAAGGCATCTGAAGAATTCCTATATAGCCAAGTAAACAAATGTTTACTTTGTCTTATATAACAAACTAAATCAAAGAACAAAGTTGGAAACTACATAATAATAATTGTTTCACTTTACCAAGTAGCCTATATACATAGTAGCTTAGGAATTAGAGTTAGAATTATTAACTTAAACCTCATTTGGGGTGGTTTTTAGCTGCAAGTTTAAATTTTTTAAAAACAACCAATTTTTAGTTTTTAAAATTTATGTATAATGTGCTTTTTAAAAACTAAATATCAAATTCACCAATAATTTTTTCTTGGTTTTGAAAATGAATGTAAAAGTATTTTGAAATTGAGTTTAAACATCATTTTAGTTTCTTTTTTGTCAAACACGTTTTATTTAAAAAATTGCATTTGAAAACTTAAAACTCAAAGCCACGCCAAATGGACACTTAATTATTTATCTCTTGTACATTGCCTTTTGTATTTCATTATATTTGTAATCATCATGTATGTATAAATCTTTTTGGCCAAGTGCTTCTTGCTCAACATTTCGGAAATATTCTTATTTTTCTCTTCCTAGTTTAAGTAATAATATTGGACCTACTGAATTCAAGGTACAAATATTGAAGAAAACAGCTTAAGTGCTCATCTAAAAGAAACAAGCTTTAGCAAAAGAGAAGCACAGGTTAAACAACATAAATAAACTACTCCAATAACTAAATAACTTGCAGAATTCTATGTGCCCCCCCCCCCTCCCCCAATCTAAGCTGTGCCAAGTGTACTTAAAACTTCGTAAATAAATAGAATACCTGATTAGTACAAATCATGTGGGCCTTTGATATTTTTTCTTTTACCATTTAAACAAAATTAGAAAACGAAAAGATTATTGAAACCCATAAAATTGCACAAGTAACAATCTAACATCCCACAATAAACTACCATGTGAGTTTTTTTTTTTTTTTTTTTGCTTCACAAGAAATTGGAGAATCCAGCAAGTGCCCTAAAATAAAAGTAGAAAGTAATTAATAAAGCAAAAACATTTATTATATTGAAAACACAAAAATCATCTAATGATTTATTTTTAAAGTAATTGGCAGAATTTAATAAAGTATATGTTAACCAATGCCCTTGGCAAAGAGCGAAAGAAATTTCCTTGTAAATAAGTCACAGAGAAAATACTGTGCTTGATGAAAACATTGACACTAAAATTGCATACCAATAAGAAATAGAGCCACATAAATGCAGGCATAGAGAGTGCATTATGAAGTTATTAAAATCTCAAATGCCTACATCCACACACAATTCTAAGAACGTGCAGATTTCTAAGCACACAACCCAGTCATAGTGACAGTTCATAATCTAGTAAGGGAAGAAAGGATGGAGTCAACTGCTTTACCAAAGCAAAAATAAACATTAAGAAAAGTACATAGATGATATAAGAGAAAGATCCTTTTTACTCGGTAAGAATCAAATTTATGAACCACAAAACAACACCTAGGTTGAAATCATAAATTGAAGAAAATGACTTACCTTGCAGCTATCAGGATTTGGCTCATTCCTCCAAGCTCCTCTCATAAGCCTAGCATCATCAAAATTAAAACCACTCTCTCGCAATGCATTGAGTGATATATTTTCCTGAAGAGAAAGGAATAATTCTTTAATAATCACCTGTTCACTACTTCCATTCAATGAAATGTGTATTACCTCAAGCTTTAAGCCACTACGCTCTGATATTCCCTTCTCAATTTCAGTCACACCATTTCCATAGAGCTCTCCTCCAATTGAACACTTAAAGAATTCCATTAAGTTTCTTGTCAGAGTGCCAGTTTTGTCTGAGAAGACGTATTCCACCTATTCAAATCAGTGAGTAAAACTACATAATGCTATCAGCAATGAGACAAAAGATAATATGCACAGGCAATTGTAAACTGATAGAAATTTCATTAACATCTTCCAGAAATAAACTATATATTTAACATCTTTTATTGGGACACTACTTACTGGGTGTTTGGTAAATGCTTAATTCTGTAGAATAATCATTTCTTTTTTCAATATCTCTCAAAAAGCTAACATAAATAACAATTATTTCTCCAAAGTAAGTTGAACCAAACACACACTAAATAATTAGCTTTGTTTATGTTTAAAAAATATGGAAATTGGTGTGGAAAGTGGAAAAAAAGGAGAGGAGAAAACAGAAAGATAAAAGCATAACTACTCCAAACCACCGAAGTTAAAAATGTTGTGATAACTACAAGGAAAGGATGTAAATTGGAGAGGACAAGATTATTATATCAAAAGCTACTAGCAACAATGTTAATTTTATGTAAAGGATTCTCCTAAGTTCATATGCTAAAAGGAAGACACCTTAGGATGAGTAAGAAAATCCCATAGGAAGAAGTCATGTCTATTCTGTTATTAGGCAATGATATTGAAAAACAGGACCCACAATGTGTTGATCCAATGCAGTTAAAGTCAGTTTTCTCAGGAAAAGATGTTTTGAGTCAAATTTTCTCCAAACAAGCGGATTAGCAGAGTAGGAATGAGGTAGAAAAGGATCTGTATTTAAAACTACTGCAATTATGGAGCATAGAGGCTATAGATCAGAGGAAACATTTCATTTCTCACCAATCAAGTTTTTAGATGGCATTTGTTATGTAGGTTTTGAAAGGGTAATAGGGTATCAATATCATAGGCATATTTAGGGGCATTTCTTTGTTTTTCAGAATGATAAATATTTGAGAAAGTTCACTAGTTACGGGCAAGTTGTGCTTGAATTTGCAGGGATGTGCCTGTTCACTGTATAAAACAACTACTTACTCTTGGTTTATGAGAAGGAGCCCTCAGGGTCAGGGATGCTCATAGTAGGCGTTACAAGGAGGGGAAGGGAATGGAAAAAGGGAGAACATGAATTGCAGGGATTTCAATCCACGTGCAATCCTTGTATGTCCCACATCTCTACCAACTGAGCTGTCTCAGTTGTTCCCCTGTCAAGAAAACAAAATGAGTTAGCAACTTACCTGCCCAAGTTCTTCATTCAGATTTGAAGTTCTGGCCAATGCTGGGGTGTTGGTTTCATAATGGTACATGTGCAAGTCCTTGTTGATAAATTGAGTTGACTGAATAAATTTGATCATCTGGTACAAAAACCAAAAATAAAATTTTCCCTTCATGAAAAAAATGGCATTTCTAGAGCATATAAATGGCTGAGGCACAAACCTCTATTGATACATAAAGTGAAATGGGGATGATTGTTGAGTATAAAGTGATGAGGGTAAACATAGTGAGAAGGAAAACCTGAAAAAAAAGTAAGAAGAACCAATATACATTTAAGTCAAGAGGAAAAGAAAGAAAGGAGATGACTATTCATCTTGATGGAGAAATATATAGTACCAAAAATCTGTTTTTTGGATTGAACTGTCCTGAGCCCTCCTCCGATGACTCAAGATGTAAATAGAAATACTTCTTGTTTACAAAGATAGCACTGCAATATACTCAAATCCAAGAATATTATTCACAAATAATAACAATATTAACAGTAATAATAACAACAATAAATCTAATGCAGAATTGCAGATTGTAAATAAAGCTAGTGCCAACCCCCTCCCAGTAGTTAGTTAAGACAGTAGCCTACAAAATATTAACAGTAATTAGAGGAGGGACATGCCAGGCAAACTAATTGTTTTTACTCACTCACCTGCCTACAGCGCCAATGAAACACATCACAAAGAGAGTCACAAAGAGAGCAAGTATGAGCTTGTCAAGCTTCCTCTCCAATGTACTTCTTTTGGAAGGAACATCCATAGCATTCATCATCACCTGCAATGTATTCCAAATATCTGTAAAGCAGTGTCCATGAACAATCACAAAAGGGAAACAGATGCAACTGTTGGACTCAAGAAATAACACTTGATTCTGAATAATGAAATAAATCTAACTAAATCTGTACAAAAAATAAATAATGTGTGGGATTCATATTTTACACATGTTATGTTACAACATAAACATTTGGTATTGTACCATATTTAAAACATGAAATGCTAATGACGATTAAGATAAGTGATAACATCAAATAAGTGAACAACAATAGAATAGGTCGTTAGTTACACATTTCAACATTCAATGCGTCACTGCAATTATACATGTTGCTGTCATCTTTTGTCTAAATGCTAGACTAGGGACAAGAATATTGATAGGAGTACCAATGTATCATAATTAGGCATCATTTCACTATACAAACCTTTGTTTCATGTCCTGTAAAAATAACAACCCCAACTATATAATCTGTATTCCTGAGACTGCATCCCTGAAAAGGCATGAAATTTTAATAAGTCAACACCACTTTGATTTCATAACACAAGTAGACAAAACACCAATACCTGTCAATGAAGAAAAGTAATATCGGATGTTTAAAAAGAAATCCAACAAAGAAAATGAAAGTCACAAATCCTATAAACTGCAACAACTATAACTATTTCATGAAAAATCATAAAGCTCATAACAAGAAAATGTAACATACTCGCAACAGAAGTTGGTTTGGACTGACAGGAAGTATTTGGTTTTGAATTATAAGGTTTCCAGTGAAGGTATACAATGAATTGTTTGGTTGTTCACACTGAATTTCACCTGCAAAACGGACATTTTTAAAAGCCATATGAAATTCTACGGACAAATGCAAGTCAGGAGTTACTAAAATTGTAGAAAAAAATAAACAAGACAATATATAAATAGTAGGAAAAAAGCTAGGATTTTGGTAGATTACATGCTCAGCCAATGGGAAGGAAAGACCACACGGGAGATAATTTCTAGAATTCTAGGAACTTAGCAACAGAATATAACAAGTTGAAATAGAGTATTTGAGTGAAGCTGTCCCTAGGCCGAACACCGATCCCTTCTTTACAGTGTGATGATGATCAATCAAGGAGCTACTAGGAGCAAATCAGTAGCTAACTTACATATTAATCACTAGCTAACAATCAGCAATCATTATAATTACAGTTGACTATATGATAATATTTTAAACATATATGCTAGTATTTCTAACATATTAACAATACTAATATACCATCCAAACACAAACTAGATCTCAAAAAAAACTGGATGCCACTTGAAAAGATGATGTTTTCTATAATCAAACATATAATCATAATCAATCAAATTTATAGGCAATTCACAATAATGATTAATATACATTGGACTGTGTTAGAGTCCTTTATGTTAGAGTTGTTTAGAATAAAAGGGCTTTAGTATGTATACGGGCTTGGCCCAAGTGCTAGTGTATACTTATCCCAGTAAAATAAATGAGGGTAGTTGCACATTGTAGAGCACCCAATTACTGTTTACTCATCTCTACAGACTGGTTTAAAGGGAATTCTTTACTCAATGACAATGGATGAGCGAAACAATGTTAGACACAAGAAAAATAGTTGTTGGTTATTGTTGATATTATGTGATTGATATTATTGATTCTTTCTATATTTAGGTGATAGCTATATTAAAGGAAAGATGGCAGTATTTTAGGAAATTTGTATCATATCTCCTAGATTTAGGTGATTCTTTCCCTTTTTCATTGATTCTTGTATCCATATTAGCAATGTACCTCAACATTGCTCAATCAATCAGTTCAATTTTATTCAGTTTCATGTTCTCATGTATAGTATTTACTGCCAATACTTCATGGGAAAAACTGATTTAAAATTAGAGTATAAATTTTTATCAACTTCACTAGAACTTGAATTACAAATTAACTGTAAAATGTAGGATTACAGCATATATAAAGAATGTAGGTAGTGCTCGATGATCATAGGTCAATCAATAAAAAAAACTAAACCTTTAAACTCAGATGCCTTCTCTGGAGTCAGGTAATCCCAAGTCTTTTCCAATGCTTTCCTAATCTTCAAATTGGTTTCACCGTCCAAATTAGCAGTCTACCACCCAAAACCCTAAATTAATAAACAGCAGTAACTGCCAAAGAATGTCAAGACAACAATCATTTTCAGATTGAAATGAATGAATGAACCTCAATGTAGCAGACACCATCTACATTTGTACTAGCCAGGAAAAGCAGATCTGCAGGAAAGAATCCATCCTGCTTAACCTGCAACAAAGAACAAAGTTGCACTTACAGTAAGTATATGCATCGTAAATAGAAACAGCCATGAGGAAACCATCACAAGCAGCTTAAGAAAACAAATCTCAATGATCCCTAGATTACTCACATCTACAAACCATAACAAACTAAAAGCCTAACAGGTAGAATTAAAAATTCAGATTCACAAAGAAAAACTGGTAACATAAGAAGAATTAGTTGATTTTCCCCAGTTTCCTTTTAGACCAAAAAAAAGGATAAGTCCAAAAGAATATTTCAGCTCAAAAGGCAAAATGTTTCATAAGAAAACTTCTATTCATTCAGAAAGATACACTTCAATATACAAATAAAATACTATATGTGTATATTAACAAGACTTCCAACCACATTGCTCTGTGAACTCTATCAATACTGCTGCAATCACACATGGCAAGAACAGAAAGGAGAGATGAGAGAAATTGAACAGCATTCTTATTAATATTGAACCACACAAAGCTGGAACAACCATTCTCATCTAGCAATAAGTTAGTGACAAAAAAATGGACGTCTCCTAAAGGTAATGAGAACTTTATCAAATCTAGTTGGACAAATAGCATTATTTTGAACATGTGAAGGAAGATAGGGAGATTGAAGCCTGAAAACATGAAAACCAACATAGGATTTGAAAGCTTACAATCTATTTCTGTTAGAGAGACCATTGTAAGCACCAGTTCAAAGTGTAAACTTGTCAAAACTAAATCTTTAAATATAACATACTTACCTTGACAACATCACCAACTTGTAACTTTTTCCAGGGTATAGACACCCACTTTTGATCTTGCAAAACATCTACTATATTATTGTTTACAGCCATGTCATTTTGAAAACGCTTCTGCTTTACACAATTTATACAATAAATCAACAGGAATAAGCACAATACTATTACCATAATAAAAAATAACAACGATAGCAGAAGCCAATTAAGGATGCCATCAGATAAATTCAAGAATGAGGTCATGACCACATTATTTTTTATATGAAATAATAAATTCATTAAGAGTTTGAACGACATGGAATTTGGAGCATCAGGGATACTACATAATAAAAGGGAAAATTAAATAAAAGAAACGAAGTGTTAGAGTATATGTTAGGAATCTTGTAATAAGTTGTACAAAACATCTGTACACCTAGATAATTCTTTTCTCTGTAAGTTGTTAGTTAGTTAGTGCTGAGTCAGCATAGCTTCTCAAATACTCTTCTTAGAGTCTCTTGATCTATAAATACCTGCGTAATACAATTCTTCTTTGGGAAATCAATAATACACAATTTTCATTTTCTCTCTTTAGTATTCTACTGTTTCTCAAACTTTTTTTACAATGAAAAAAAAAAATGAGCAAAGCTGTCCAATGCCTCTGCACCTGTCAAGGAAAATCCTTAATTTTTTACAAACTTCAAAGTAAAATGCTTGTTTTTGCATGATCATCCATCAAAATTCTTATATAAGATCCATAGTTGGAATTTTCTAGCAAAAACAACACTATAACAACTAAATCCCTTACCCCAAAAGACTTGCAGAAAATGTAAATAAAAAAAAACGCAATATGCAAGGAGAGTAAATAGCAATCTCACCCAGTCCTCAAAAGCTTCCTTAATAAGAGAGAGGAGAAGCACCAGAGACAGAGGAAGCACATTAGTTATTGGAGACACAGGGCTACAACATCAGAAAACATGCATTACTAAATAGATTTATTATATACAATAATTAGACTTATTCTGACTAGTCTAAAATCTCAAATTTGCTCAATACATATATATGAACAGCAACAAGCAGACCAAGTACAAATTATTGATAATCACCTTCACAACAACTAAATCAAGACAAGTAGACAACAAAGCATAAAGTAAGTCCAAGATAAACAGGACAATGTAACAAATTATGTCATATAAGGGACAGTATCATAAATTCAATGTGCAAGAAGATGCAATCAAAATAAATAAAATGGTAAAAGTTGTTAAGTTCAACTAGACATGAAAAAAGGCTTCATATAGATCATTTTGCCTTGTAGAACTACAGCTTAATTAATCATTTGTCAACCAAAATACTCAAGTAGCCTTGTAGTAAAACAAACTGAAAAAAAATAAAATAAAGAGAAGACCTAATCAAATATGAATTGCATATATGATAAAACCATTGATGTCTGCTGTACTAGCATCAAGAAGGCCAAAGTTTAAGGTAAAGAATGTCTAAATATACAGCTTCTTTGTAATAAGAACTAACTAACTAAAGAAGGTACCACCATCTATGGCTGGCAGATAGTAGGTCACCTGAAGAAAATAAAGTGTTCCTGTTCTCCACCAGTCAGTATGCGCTTTTCTCACAACTAAGCTTGTGAGTAGCAAAACAATCATTTAATTATAAGCTTAACTAGCATTTACATACCTGATTGGTGTGGTTGACAAAATTGAAATAGAAAGAAAGTAGAGATTAGCAACCCGCCTGAACTGCAGCATAAACAGGAATTTTGATCTCCAGTTAAATAAAAGCATTGGTAACTTGGGGACAGACTAAGCTCATTGGCTCATCACATAAGGCCTGACTCACCTTCAATCAGTAATAAATTGATTTTAAGACAAAAAGAAGTTAAAAATTATTCTGAGTACATATTGCTTGAACTTTCATATTTTAAAACAAGACACAAAAGCCATTTTCTTTGTGCATAAATAAATTGAAAAAGCCATTTGACTCCACCAATACTGATGGAAAGAATGCCAATTTAAGAACAAAGAATTATATTAACTACAAAGGGATGGTAAAAAAAAAATGATATTCCTTCATTAAGGTGGTATCCTTAAAGCACACATCTACTTAGAACCAACCAAACTGATTTAATGATTTATTTAAAAAAATCATAAAGAAAATTGTCAAAGCACTAACATATGAATTCATCATAAAGAAAAAAGCATGCCCCTTGCAAGAGTACACATTTGTACTTCTAAAATCGGGTGAGGAATGTAGCTTCCAATTTTCTAAACAGTGCAACCTTTCATATTATGGCATACAAAGATTGTATTGTTTTGAAAAAATGGAAATCAAATGCATCTCGCATAGACACGTACTCTAAAGAATATATAAAAAAAAAGACTTACAAGTAACTCACCTGTTCAAACAATCCTTTTGGCAGAAAAGTGAAAAAGTTGTACTTTGTAGTCGATATTGAATTCCCCTGACATAATGAATATTAACTAAATAAAATTTTCAAATCAAGACGTGAAATATAGAATATAACATTACACATGAAGCAGAAATACCCAATTTCTTGAAGTTGCAAACAGAATATTAATTTAGTCATTTAAAGGTGTGTGTTATATTAAAAACATAAAGAAAAAAATTGACTTGATATGACTAATCAACAGTAAACAAGACTACATGACACTCACTTGAGTGCAGCTCCACTGGTACCGTGGTTAAAGTCAAATATAAGAATGAAATTTATAGCTAAACATTTTTATTTTGCAACTAGTCCGTCAAAACAAATTCTGACAATCTTTTAATGAAGTTATTTGATGTTTAATTCAAGATAAGCTTGGAAAATGAGAATTCAAGCAGCAATTGGCTACACATTTAATGCTTCACAAGATTCTAACATCTAGCATACGAATTTGCCACTTTATTAATCTAAGTTTAAATTTTCCAATAAAACCTATGAATGCACACTGCGCAATGCATACCTTGTTTGCTATCCAGGGTCATATTTATATTCTAGTTCTACCCACCTTTGGAATAATTTCCATACATTTTATTTTAGTTCATTATTTAATTTGAAAAAAAGTGGCTCCAATGTCAACCTTATAAAGGGAAAGAAGAAAAACATAATCATCCTGGTTTTTTCCTTTCCTTCTTTCATTGTGTTGCAACTTGCAATGCTCCGACAAAAGTGAATCCGCCCATATGCATGCACATCTGATATCTCTGCCTCTTTATTTTAATGAAACGGCATTCCTTAGGCAGTTCATATGCACTGTCGTAAATTATCTTCCTTCAAATGGTAAGTTCAGTGAAACAGCAAAACATAAAACCAAAAAAAAAAGAAAAAGAAGGTTTAATTTCTATGAACTATGAGTGTAGAAAACTTTATACTATCAACTAATTAGCGATCATGCTAGGTATAACCTATAAGATAGTTACTCTAAAAGTTCACAAACTTACTACCTAAGACAATACACAAGAAAAAACTACTAAAAATTGATTTAACAGTGCAAACTATTTGACATAGAAGACAAACTACATACATAACGGCCTTTCATTCTCAAACATAATTATTATACATTACTCAGCATCAACAGCATAAAGCTCCACCTATAAAATCTTAAACTCAACAGAATTGCTCAATTATAATTATTATACTTCTGTCAAGAAGTAACGAATCTCTAGTAAACAGTACGCTTATTGCTTCACGCTTCTCAACGAAATGCAAGTGCGAACTGCTGAAAACCAAGTCACTCAAGTTCCTGGAAATTAAATCCAAAACGGAAAAAGAAAACACAGCGGAGAAACCATATAGAGTCGCAAACGTTTCGTTGGAGCAACGAAAAAGGAAGAGATAACGGAATCGGAGAAGCGCAAAACAGAAGAGTGAAGTGCGTGATTGGAAAGCGAACCTTGAAGCTAACGGGAAGATTGGCTTGGCGATTGTTGCAGAAGATGGTGCGGTGACCCGGGGCTTGAGGCTGGACTCGGCCGAGTAGAACCGTTCGCGACGAAGGCACGCGCTCGCTCATTCTGTAACCGTAACTCAGTTTCAGAGAAAAAATCACGGTTGAGAGTGAGAACTACTTTCCCATGCGTTTTTCTGTTTCAACCGCCACTTTCTATATATTATATCACTCTTGCGTTCTCCTTTATTCTTCTTCTTCTTCTTCTTCTTCCCACTTAAACTTTTTGTTCCCACTTTTGCCCTTTTGGTTCTCACTGTTCTTCAAACGATAGCTTTGGCCTTCGTGCCCGTTTTGCTTTTTCGCGCTTCCTTGACACCGAGCGTGCATGACACGCACACTTTCCTACATTTATTTGATTTCTTTATTTACCTCACAATAGATTTTGCTGGCTAAATTGTTTTCTATTATTGACTCTAATGTACAGGTTTTGGCCAATGATATGAAATAATATGATTAGTATATATGGGACCGAGGAGCTACGAAAAGGACGCGAGAGGAAAGAGCGTGGAAATGGTCGTGATGCAAAGTGCTATAGGGAGAGGGGGCAAATAAAACCGCGAAATGCAATATTATGATGTGACGCTTTTATCATAGAATAAGGCAATACTCTAAATGTCTTAATAAAATATGATGGCTGACGACCCTGGCTGCTGATGAATGGCGCTGTGTGGAGGCCGTTGGAGAGTTGAAATATGAAGCTACAAATATTGTCCCTTGCGGCAGTTGCCATTTGTAACTGCTGCTGTCAAACTAAGTAACATTTTCTTGCTTCTTGCACTTTTTTATTCCTTAGTAGTATTTTTTTGAGATATATTCCTTACTGGTATACTCTTGTCAAAATATAAATAATTTCTGAGGGTATATGTTTTTAAGGAGTTTAATAGACATGTATTACTTTATTAATTAATTTAATTAATTTTAAAATAATTATTATAAAAATTAATAAATTTATCATACGTCATATTTTATAATTGAATAATAATATAAAATAATAATTGAATAATAATATAAAATATATTTATATTATCAGTATATGTATTTTTATTTTTTTTTAGAAGAACATGATTAGAAATTATGCTTAAATAAAATCTACTTAATTTTTAATCTAATGTGTTTGGCCAACTTTAATATTGTATTTCGTTCATTTGACAAAAGAGGAGGAAAAATCGATTTATTTGAATCCCATATAAAAAATGATTTTGTTCAGAATTAGATTGAGGATGGAAGGAAAGACACTAGCTGTGATTATAACATCAAAGTTACTCATATCTTAGATGGAAGGAGAGACACTAGCTGTGATTATAAAATCAAAATTATTTGTATCTTTTTCCTCATTCAACCACCTGTCAATGTTTCATTTTAACTCACTTCCAAAAATTTTACCTCTTTTTTCTCATTTATTTCTTATCTTCCCATAAGTTTAGTTAAACTTAAGTTTAATTAAAAAGTATGTTTGATACAACTTGATTTATGTTTGCATACTTTTATTCTAAAAGTACTTTAATTAAAATAGAAACTTATTTAGATTATAATAATAAAAAGCACTTTTAAATATATAATTATAAAAATGTGTATGAAATTTATAATATAATATTAATATTATTTATTTTATTATTTTTTAAGTATATTTGAATTAATAATATATTGTTATTATTGTTATTACTTTTATTTTATTTTTTTAAATTGGGGCTAATATTATAAATTAAATTAGAAAAAATTGTTAAAATATATACATATAAAATATATTTTTAATTAACCAAGATATAATAAATGAAAATAAATACAAGTATAATTAAACTATGATAAAATACATAAAAAAAAAAACAACAACAACAATTAAATGTATATACTTCAAGTTCATTTTCCATTATAAACTCAATTCATGCATAATTTAACATAAACCTAGGTAGCCTTCACATAATCTTCCCTTAACACCATCATTATATATAATAAAAGTATCTCCAATGTTTTTTCTCTTGTAATTACTCATTGTTCTGTTATAAAAGAAATATAAAAAAAAAAATTCCAACCACATTCAACTTTAATGTTGTGCATGTGTTACAAAAAAAGAAATAATTTTTATTATACATCCCATAAACGATAGATTTTTTTTTCTCATCAAAATCAATATATAAAGAGAAAAGAAGAGCAGATAGATTAAGTTACTCCAAGAGTAATTTTAAGAGAGTTATTATCTATCATTATCCTTCATTTTCTTATAATCTAACACATAAGATGAGTTATCCTTTATGACCATTAGATTATAATAAAATAAAAGATAAGGATGAAGAATAATTCTATTAAAATTATTCATAGAATAACTTAATCTCTTCTCTTATATATATATACATACATACATACATACATAT